>AWOL01S0024038.1:1930-131512 GCA_000715115.1 Nicotiana otophora
ATGACTCTAACAAAGACCTATGTTGAGAAATTTGATCGAAGTGCAAACTTCGGAATGTGACAATTAAAGATGGAAGCTATCCTAATTCAGGATGGCTTAGACTTGGCGTTGCAAGGAAAGGAGAAGAAGCCGGATAAAATGACGGATGAGGAGTTTGCCGTCATAGACAAAAGGGCAAAAGCAGGTATCATTTTAAATCTCTCAAATGAGGTTTTACGTGAAGTTTCTGTAGAAACCACAGCCAAAGGCATGTGGGAAAAATTGAAAACCTTATATATGAAAAGGACAGTGGAAAATAGACTTTACGTGAAGCAAAACATTTATACAATTCGTATGGGTGAAGGTACCTCTATTCTCTCTCATCTTGACACCTTTGATCCCATTCTTATGGATTTGAGCAATATAGATGCTGAAATTAAAGATGAGGATCAAGTTGTGTTACTGCTTTATTCTTTACCCCCATCTTTTAAGCATATAAGAGATACTATGCTTTATGCAAAGGATAATATCTCTTATAAGAATATTAAATCTATCTTAAAATCAAAAGAATAGATAGATAGTGATATTACTGGAGAAGCTAGTGGAACTCAAGCGGAAGTTGGCTTGTTTATTAGGGGCAAATCTGATTCCATATCCAGATACAATAATTTACAGTGTCGCTATTGTCATAAGAAATATCACAATATCTCCGAATGCTATAAACTGAAAAATAAAGAAAAGCATAAAGAAAGAAAAAATGAGCACAAAAATACTGACACCGCCGAAGCTAGTGTAACAACTGATGAGATTGAGGGAACTATATTTTTAGCAACTGAAACTAGTTTCAGATTAGACAATGAATGGATTTTAGATTCTGGTTGTTCATATCATATGTGTCCTAGCAGGAACTTGTTTTCTACATATGATTCAGTTGTAGGGGGAGTTGTCTTGATAGGAAACAATGCTGCCTGCAAAGTTTTTGGAAAAGGTACAGTCCGAATCAAAATGCACGATGGTGTGGTGAGAATTCTCACTGATGTTAGACATGTTCCCGACTTGAAGAAAAATCTCATCTCTTTGGGCACTCTAGAATCTCTTAGGTGCAAATTCACTAGTGAAGGTGGAGTTTTAAAAGTTTTTCAAGATGCTCTTGTGATCATGAATGTACACAGATCTGGTTCGTTATATACTTTATTGGGATCCAATGCTATAGGCCCTACTGCAGTTTCGGTATCAGACAATTTGTCTGATTTTGATGGCATTATATTTTGACATATGCCCATTGGGACTTTTGCGGAGAAGGTGAAGCAAATTTACTATATCAGCCAAAATTAGGCCAAGGTGGAGATTTGTAAAAGGTGGCCTTATTTTTAGGCTTTTTATTTGTGAGCCTTGTTGGCACATTTGGAGCCTTTTATTTAAGGCCTTGTTGGCCAAATAAATGGTCTTGTATTTTGAGAGGATGTGGCCAATTATTGGCTAATCATTTCTTTCTCCCCTTCCTATATAATGAGGACTCTCTACTCATTTGGAAACACACTAACAAGACTTGAGACTTCATTTCTTGTTTCTTCCTTTCTTCCTTTATTAAGAGTGTTTTGTATAAGAGTTAGTGCCGGGAAGCACTTGTGTGAACTCTTTCTTTGGAGTGATCTTGTGAGGTTATTCCCTTAGGGTATTTGGGATTAATTAGAGTATTTACTCTAATTTTATACTCTCTTTTATACTCTTATTGTTATAGTAAATTGCCCCTCTCTGCTTGTGGACGTAGGTCACTTTGACCGAACCACGTTAAATTTGTGTCTTCTTTATCTACTTTAATTGCCGTTGTTATCAACTTTCATTGTCTTTGTTATTGTCATTATACCGTTGTTTTGCTATATTTCGAACTACCCGGGTTCCCGATTCTAACAAGATTTAACTTGGATGATTCATGGCAAAGAGTCCAAGAAAACGCCTCGTTCCTGAATTCATGCTGAAGTTGGCTTGTAGTGTGAAAGAATAAAAATGATTTGAAGAAGTTTCTTCCTTTTGTATTCTCAAAAATCTATGTATATCTGTTGTATATTACTAGGATTTTATACAAATAGGAATGCATCTAGAGTTGCATACTATGTTGACAAGTGGCAATGTCCTATTAGCTAGTACAAAGTTGTACATAAAATAAATACATGGATGAGGCAAATAATTAAATACAGAGCTACCATGTATTGTGCACTAGGGGTGTTCGTCGGTCAGTACGGTACGATATTTAGACATTTCGGTTCGGTATTTTCGATATTCGATTTCGTAAAATACTATACCAGTACCATACCTAATTAAATTCGGTATGATTCGATTTTTCTCCTTTCGGTTTCGGTTTATTCGGTTCGATAACTTTGGTTTATTCAGTTTGAATACTAACTAGTGCATACAGTCATAGACGGTAATATTCTTAATTAAAGTACTCAAAAATACAAAACTAAAAATGTTTGTTGACAAAAGTTTTGTCCAAAACCATCAAATACCAACCTAGAGAGAGAAAACTTCTTGTTACTTGCTTAGAGTTAATTGATGAACTTTGAGAATAAAGGAAAGTAAAATTTTAGATTTCTTATATTTATGCAATAATTAATAAAATGTGTATTGTGTAATATAATACATATTTCGGTACGATATCGGTATTTCATTTTAAAATACCAAATACCATACCTAATACCAATTTTTTAAAAAAACTTAAACCAAATACCATACCGAATACCAAAACGGGAAAGGGCCAAATATAACCCTCTACTTTCGAAAATGATCTAAAAATACCCATCGTTATACTATTGAGTTATCTATACCCCTGCAGTCATACTTTAGGTTCAAATATACCCCTCATTAAAAGGAGGGACACGTGTCATCCTCATGTTGGTCAATTCTAAATATCTCCTAATTAATTAAAAATACTCATTACCCACACCCGAAAAGTAATTTTTTAAAGCAATTATTTTTTGTAAAAACTAGAAGAAACTGAAATTATTTTTACTAAAAACTGAAAAAAATAAAAATATTTTTTTTTCAGTTTTTACAAAAAACACTACTTTAGAAAAAACTGAAAAATATTTTTTAAAATAATACTTTTTTAAAAACTTGAAAACAAAAAGCTGAAAATCAATTTTTCAAAGCATTGTTTTTGTAAAAACTGGAAAAAACTAAAATATTTTTTTCTAAAAAATGAAAATATTTTTTTTTCCAGTTTTTACAAAAACACTGCTTTAAATAAAGCTGAAAAATATTTTCTAAAATAATATTTTTGTAAAAACTGAAGAAAACAAAACTAAAAATCAATTTTCTAAAATAATATTTTTGTAAAACCTGAAAAACAAAAAACTAAAAAGCAATTTTCTAAAGCAATGTTTTTATAAAAATTGAAAAAACAAATATTTGCTTCTTTTTTTTCAGTTTGTTCCAATTTTTAATTGCTTTAGAAAATTACTTTTCAGTTTTTTTTATAGTTTTTATAAAAATATTATTTTAGAAAATATTTTTCAGCTTTTTTAAAGCAGTGTTATTGTAAAAACTGGAAAAACAATATTTTCATTTTTTTCAGTTTTTAGTAAAATTTGTTTTTAGTTTTTTTCAGTTTTTACAAAAACAATATTATTTTTTGGGTATGGGTAATGGGTATTTTTAATTAATTAGGAGATATTTAGAATTGACCAACAAGACGATAACACGTGTCCCTCCGTTTAAATGAGGGGTATATTTGAACCCAAAGTATGACTGCATGGGTATAGATAACCCAATAGTATAACTAGGGGTATTCTTAGACCAATTTTAAAAGTAGAGGGGTATATTTGACTCTTTGCGGATACCAAAAAATCGAATACCGAATACCAAATACCAAAATTTTCGATTTCGGTACGGTAATTCGGTATTTACCAAATTATGCACAGCCCTATTGTGCACTGTATGAATAATAGAGCTGAAGAAATGCAGGCCCACAAATGGGCTGGGGCAAGCAGTCAAGCAGGCCCAATGCATTTTGCGTTGATGACCCAATAGACATGCCCAAAACCAATGGTCTCATATGTGTGTTTGTTCGGATCTGTAAATCAGATCTTGATCAGATCTTTCATCTTCTTAAACACCCCCTTTCATCTTCTTCGACTCCACACTCCCTTCAAGTTGGAGGGGGTCGAAAACACACCCAACTTGCCCAAAATACTACGATAAAGAGGTCATGTGAATGGTTTTGTGAAGAGATCTGCTAATTGGGAAGAAGATCGAACAAATGATAATAAAATCAACCCAGCTAGGTATTGTTCGCCCACAAAATGACAGTCGATTTCAACATGCTTCGTCCGTTCGTGAAAAACAAGGTTTTTTGCTATGTAAATTGGTGCTTGGCTGTCGGAGTGAAGAGTGACTGGAAGGTCAATAGGAATTGAGAGATCCTCAAAGAGATGAACCAACCATGTAAGCTCTGCAACTACGCATTGCATAGATCTGTATTCTTCCTCTACCGAACTGAGTGAGATGGAAGTTTGCTTCTTGGATTTCCAAGAGATCGAAGAAGTACCAAGGAAAATGTATAAACCACTCACCGATTTTCTTGAGTCCAGGCAGGTGGCCCAATCAGAGTCACAAAAGGCTAGGAGCTTGAATGAAGAGGAAGAAGGCACTAAAAGCCCAAGTCCAGGATCTTTGAGCAGATAGTGAAGCACACAGAATGTTGCTTCTAGGTGTGGCTGTCGTGGGTCCTGCATGTACTGGCTGAGGTGCTGGATAGTGAAGGATATATCTAGGCGTGTGTGAGTGAAGTAGTTGAGTTTGCCAAGTAGATGGCGATACAAGGTGGGATCCTTCACTGGTTCCCCTGTATGAGTAGACAAACGAGTAGATGGATCGAGTGGAGAAGAAACAAATGACAAATGGAGGGAGTCAAATTCACGGAGAAGGTCTAAAGTGAATTGGCGCTGAGAAAGGATGAGTCCATCTATTTCTCGGATAACTTCCATCCCTAGAAAAAAATGTAAGTCCCCAAGATCTTTAATTTTGAATTCTTGATTGAGAAATTCTTTCAACGCATGTAATTCTACATTGTCATTTCTTGTCAAGAGTATATCATCTACATAGATAGCCATTATAGAAATGGAAGAATCTGACTTTTTAAAGAACAAATAATAGTCGTTTAATGAGTGAGTGAATCCCTTAAAGTTCAAAGCAGTGGTAAGTTTAGCATACCACTGTCGAGATGCTTGTCGTAGCCCATAAATTGATTTCTTTAACTTGTATGCATGAGTGGGTGAAGGAGGTGCAACCCCGGGTGGGAATTTTATATACACTTCTTCATTTAGATCTCCATGTAGGAAAGTGTTATTCACATCAAGCTGGTATAGACCCCATCATTTCTTTACTGCAGTGGCTGTGATTGTGGTCATCTTTACCACAGGTGAAAAAGTTTCATTGAAGTTTATTCCCTCTTTCTGTATGTCTCCTCTAATGACCAATCTTGCCTTTAATCTTTCCACACTGCCATCTGAATGTTGTTTAACCTTATACACCCATTTGCATGGTAAATCCTTCCTCCCAGGTGGTAACTCAACTATTTCCCAAGTCTTGTTAAGTTCAAGTGCCTCAATCTCTTTATCCATTGCTTCTTGCCACCCTGGGTGATGTGTTGCCTATAAATAGCTGGTAGGTTCTTGTATATTAGACAATGTGTTTAGCATATATTGATTTGTAGAACATAGTCTACTGAAAGATATACAAGTGGGTGTCCCGGGTGTGAGAAATCAAGAGTTGCTAACATTTATGAGTTGGAGTACATTACAGATATAGTCCTTGAGATAAGATGGAGTTGTGTGTGGTCTGTTAGACTTCCTAACAAGAATATCCATCATTGGATCAGAATCCAAAGAATAAAAAACTGGTGTAGATATATGTGATTGACTAGGTGATACTGGAGAATCTGGAAACAACCTAGAATAAGAGATGGAGGGAATAGGTGTGCTAGGATGAATTGAAGAAATTGGAGAAGAATAGAGATCAATTGATGATTCAGTAGGCTCTTGGGAAGGTTCATTGTGAGGTCTGCTAGCAGAAGGTGAAGTTTCAGGAGTCTGGTTACTTATAGTAACTTCAGCAGTGGGTAAAGAAATATAATTAGAAGTATTAGACTTAATAGAAGCAAATGGAAAGAATTCTTCATGAAATACAACATCTCTGGAAATGAAAGGCTTTAAATTCTTGAGGTTCAAGACTGTGCAACCCTTCTTTCCATGAGGATAACCTAAGAACACATAAGGAGTGGCCCTTGGTTCAAACTTAGTTCTATGATTTGAAAGAGTGTAGGCAAAACATAAACATCCAAAGCATCTAAGGTTAGAGTAATTTGGCTTGCTTGAAAAAAGAACTTCATAAGGAGTCTTGAGCTTTAAGACACTTGAAGGAAATCTATTGATCAAATAGGTTGTTGTAAGAAGGCGGTCACCCCAGTATGATATAGGTAGGTGTGATTGGTATAACAAGGCTATGGATATCTCTAAAAGATGCTTGTGCTTTCTCTCCACAACACCATTTTGTTGTGGTGTGGGCACACAAGTGATTTGATCAATAATACCTTGTGACTGGAAAAATTCTGATTGAATGTTCCCACTTCCCAATTCAAAAGTATTATCTGATCTTATAGTTTTCACCTTGCTGTTAAATTGCCTTTCTACCATAGCTAGAAAACGTTTTAGAATAGTGAATGCATTGGATTTGTTGGTTAGTAGATATATCCATGTGCCTCTACTGAAGTCATCAAAAATTGTAAGAAAATACTTAAATCCATCATATGTAGCACTATTGTATGGTCCCCAGGTATCCACATGAATTAATTCAAACACTTTCTTGGTAGAAATAGAACTAGAGGGAAAAGAAAGTTTGGACTGCCTTGCCATAGGACAAATAACACATGGAGTGGAGAATTTGGAACACTTGGATATAGAAACTGATGAAACATTTTTTATATTGCTAAGGGGCATATGACCTAATCTGTAGTGCCATGGCTTTTCCTTTACAATTGAATCAGAAAAACTAAAACATGAATGTAAAACATGATTGGAAACAGAATTCCTTCTTGGAATGAAAACTCCTTTAAACTTAGGGAAACTTCTAGACACTGCAACAGTATATTTGGATCTGAGAATGTAGAGTCCTTCTTCCTCTTTACCAATCTCCAGTGGGCTCTTCATTGAAGGACCCTGCAGAAGGAAATAGTAAAAGGGAGTGAATAAAACATATTGCTTGAGTTGTCTGCACAACTTGTGCACCGACAAAAGATTATATTTAAAAGATGGAATGTAAAGACCATTTTGCAGAATTATATTAGAAAAAAGAGAAACAGTCCCTGAATGTGTGACTTTAACTTTGTAAGAGTTTGGGAGTTTAACCATGAGAGGTTTAGGTAGGGTTTTCAAATTTATGAAAAACTCTTTGTTGAAAGACACGTGCTTTGTTGCTCCATTGTCCAATATCCAAGATTCATCATCGATTGGAATTTAACAGGCAACATTTTCAAGGAAGTTGGTCATACCAGCACAACTCATGTTTGCTGCAACATCAGAGGTTCCTGCACTGTTTTGTCCCATTTTTACTTGGTGAAGAAGCTGCAGCAGCTCAGCCACAATTTCCTTGGTAAGGTTCTCAACTTCTATTGCATTTGCTGTTCCCTGTTCATTTTCCTCATTTGCGAGGAATGTATTATTTTCCTGGGCACCTACCTGAAACCTTTTCTGCCTTGTGAATTTGAAATAAGCTGGAAACTAATGAATTCTATAACACCTGTCCATGCTATGTCCAGGTTTCTTGCAATGGGAACAAGTTTCTGCATTCTTCTTAGATTCAAAATTTATTTTCTGCATATTAAATCTCCTGAAGTTTTCTGGATGGCTTGTACAAATGAATTAGGCAGATTCCCTTGAGTATGCAGGGGTAACATGTATCTCCCTATGTTTCTCATCTTGAATCATAAGAGAATATGCATGTCCAATGGAAGATAAAAGTGATGATAATAAAATGTTACGCCTTACCTTAATGAATATGTCATTCAGTCCCATTAGGAACTGCAGTAGTCTCTCATCTTGGTGTGCTTTCAATCTTTTGACTTTTGCCCCACACTCACACTCACAAACACAAGTAGAAAATGTGTTGAGTGCATCTAGTTCATCCCATAGGCTCTTCATCTTGGTGAAGTAAGTTGAAACACTTGAATTTCCTTGCACCACTGAACTTAATTCCTTTTGTAATTGGAATAGCTTTGCTCTATTTGCTTGACCAAATCTGTCTTTCAGATCACCCCATAAATCCGTTACACCATGTAAGTAGAGAACACTCTCAGCTATCTCTTTGGACAAGGAGTTGAGCAGCCATGAAAGTATCATATCATTACATCTAGCCCAGACTTGCTGGTTTGTAGAATCAATCTTAGGGATAACAAGAGTACCATCAATAAATCCCAGCTTGTTTTTTGCAGACAAAGCAATGATGACTG
This sequence comes from Nicotiana otophora, assembly GCA_000715115.1. NCBI lineage: Eukaryota > Viridiplantae > Streptophyta > Magnoliopsida > Solanales > Solanaceae > Nicotiana > Nicotiana otophora. Next base: position 10,413 of record AWOL01S0024038.1, read on the forward strand.
CCCTTCTCCAATCTCCAAATCATTTTCCATCAAAGGTTGAGGACACATGGTTCATCCCTGGATAGTCAGAAGGATGAAGGTAGTAAGGGTGAGTAGAGTTAACTACTCCTGCAGCAATGGTGACTGCAGGTGCATGAACATTGGTGGTTGTAGTACCAGAAGCTAAAGTATCAGCCGACTGTGGTGAAGAACTCATAGCAGACAAGATTAGGAGAAGAAGGAAAGTTGATTTATGAGTGAGAAAGCAGAAATGAGAGAAGAATCAAACCTGCTCTGATACCATGAAAGAATAAAAATGATTTGAAGAATTTTCTTCCTTTTGTATTCTCAAAAATCTGTGTATATCTGCCGTATATTACTAGGATTTTATACAAATAGGAATGCATCTAAGGTTGCATACTATGTTGCCAAGTGGCAATATCCTATTAGCTAGTACAAAGTTGTACATAAAATAAATACATGGATTGGGCAAATAATTAAATATAGAGCTACCATGTGTTGTGCACTATGTGAATAATAGAGCTGAAAAAATGCAGGCCCACAAGTGGGCTGGGCAAGCAGTCAAGCAGGCCCAATGCATTTTGCATTGATGACCCAATAAACAGGCCCAAAACCGATGGCATTATATGTGTGTTTGTTCGGATCTGTAAATCAGATCTTTCATCTTTTTAAACACCCTCCTTTCATCTTCTTTCATCTTCTTCGACTCCAACATAGTGTGAGCCCTTTTTAGTTATCGTTATTCTTTTAGATGAATCGTTCCTTATTTCTCTTTTGATCGATCATTGTAACATGCAAATGAGAAGAACAAGAGCTATCAGACCTTTGAAGTAGCTAGTTATTATTTCTGATGTTTTAATCAGTTTAGTCTTGATGATTTGATTAACTGTTTCGAGTTCTCCTTGAAATAGACTAATAAAAAAAGTATGAAACATAAATTGATACGGAGGGAGTACGTACGAGTAGGCAAAGGAAAGAATACAAATACGAGTATGAGATTATTCCATTAATAGGACACCAAAGAGAAGAAAGTACAAGTCAGTGCTTTAATAACTATATCACTCATAAGTTTAAAAAGCAGCCATGCATTTCTTGATTAGTAACAGATCTGCATGCCATATTCTTCATCATACTCTTATAATTACTCGTTCTTCTTCTTAGTTTTTTGCAGCTGACTTGTTACCTGATGCCTAAAAAAAAGAATCAAATTTAAATCAGATTATTTGCAGGAAACCATAATATTCAAAATTTTAAAAAATTAGATGCTACCTCTGGTAACAAATATTAGTCATCTTGATTGCTGACTTTGTTTCGAAATAATTGACGTTTTAGAAAAACAAACATAGGTCATCTATATATATATTTTCGGATCTTCCTTTATTGTTCCAATATTAGTGGAGTATTAATTAATTGAGACGTTTAAGGAGAGATAACGCGTAATTTAGACAGATAAAATACAGATAATATGGATAGGTGAGCGATGTTAATTGACCTTCTTCTTAGGCTCACGAGGCTTTTTCTGGGCCGATTTGGAAGCAGGAGGAGCCTTAGCAGATGCTTTCTTTGCTGGGGCAGATGGTTGAGTTCCAACAGGTTTCTCAGCTTTGAGTGATGCCATTTTTATCTGTGTTTAATTCTCTCCTTGCACTAAAGTAGGATTTTTTACTAATGTCTCTGAGTTTTTAGTTGCATCAAAGCATTTATATTTATAGTTTCGTTGGCATGGGGACAAGGCGAACTGGTAAGACAATGTCATCCTGTGAAATGGGAATAATAATATCAGAAGCCCAATTTGAAAGATGCTGCATCAGATGCTTAGACAAGGATGGCATCCCAACTAAAGAATTTATGGACGTACTTCTTTTCGATATTTTGGTATAAAATTCGCGGTATGATATACACTTCTGTCGCGAAGCAATTGGAAATATCAGTTCCAAGTAGTAGACGGAGTATTTGGAATAATATCAGTTGGCAAATTACAGATGCTATCTACGACCGTCTTAATATGAAACCTGCGCCAATGCAAGTTGGCGAAGCATCTTCAGCGATTGCGTAGCATCAGTTTGTAGATTTTTGAGATGTTATTCAAAGTTTAATAATGCACAACATGTCTGATCATAATTCTGCTGGCACTCTGCCAGTTTCTGAGATAACTATCTAATCACTTTTTGTTTTTTCAACAAATGCATTTTTTGCCATATTCAATGTTTTCTGATTTTTGTATTTTTGTTCAAATTTTGCCATATCTTATCATAATAGGCTAGAGTTCGAATTTTTCAGTTATGAGATTCCAGCATAATGTGTTGGAATTTCATTGTGTTGGAGTTCCAACATAATATGCTGAAAGATTATATGTAGGAGCTCCATAATCCAACATATTATTTTGAAATTTTCCGTATTTCAGCTAGGATATTTCGTTCTAGATTTTATCTCCGTATAAAATAATTGCTATTTTTTAATAACTATACAAACGCATACTATTTTTCAATTACCCGTGTAAAAATTAGCTAGCCCATGCTATTTTCACGTTAACGTAGGCATGGGCCAAAGTAACCCATAAAATAACAGCCCAAATTCAACCCACGAGCATGCCCAAACTTGACCTTCTATCCCTGTGATGTCAGTCATGTTACTACTTTGCAGGTAGGTCAATTTGGGAAGACTGGGTTGTGATCCATAGTTTTATCCATCTGTACTTGCTCATTTAGCCCAAGTAAATTTTGGACAGTTTAAATAAATCGCCCATTCATTTGCTAGCTAGTTGTAAACTTGTAATTATAGTGTGGGTTAGCCACTTTGCAGCCCGTAATTGAAAAATAACAACGGTCATAGAGTTTCAAATTTCACAAGTGAAATATTGTCATGGAACTATCTATACCTATGGAATTTAAAACTCTATGACAACGACTATTTTTCAATTAGAAGACTGAAAAGTGGTTATTTATGAATTTTATCCCATTTGCCACCATTTAAGTGTCCATTCCTCCTGTCAGTTTAAGCATTTTCTTATTCTCCACATGGAACTTTTGACAAGTAAGATCTGAAAATTTTCTTTTAATCTTCATATGCTCCATCTAGAGAAACTTCCAAATGTTTTTTTACTACCAAATGCCAAGACACAAAGACACAAAGCCTTCACTTACTATAAAGTTAAGGCCCAAATTTTGGGAAGACATTGCCACCAAGACTAGCAGTTTGAATGAAATAAATTAACTTTCTGCTATTCTTGTCCTCCTTTTTTCTTTCCTAGGTTTAATAGTGGCTTACAACTGGAATCAATAGTTTCCAATCACTTGAATGGTCTCACAATCCTAATCCTGTGTTCAAGTAGCTAAGTGGTTATATGGTAACTGTAATTAATTCTTTTTTATTATATATATATATTTAATTGGAAAGTAAAGTACCTGCCAACTCTTTTTCTTTTCTATTTTCTTATTATTGTTTAAAAGACGATGTCAAGTAATCATAAGCATAAAGATACTTCTAGGATCATGATACCACAACTACATAATTAAGTTTTAATCTCTAGTTAGGAATCGACTATATCAATCTTCAATATCAATTTCGTTCAATTTAGTCTCAATTCATTACGATATTCAATAGTTTGTCTTTTAGGGTACGGGAAATTATTTGGTAACAGCTTGTTTGGATGGTTGTTACCTGTTGTATTGTATCGTATTATTACTTTACATATAATATTTGTTTTAATTGTTGCTTAAATTTTATTGTATCGTATCATTAAATCGTAACGACGAAAATTGCCACTTTATGGAACGACCGATTTGGTGTGGTCGCGTAGTTACCTTATTTGTTTCCTCTCATCTTACCCTTCAATATTATTAAATAATCATATTTTATCTTTTATTATACTTTTTTATATAATAATTCTACCTTGTACTTTACTTTTTCTTTTAAATTTATGCAAGTTTATTCTTTATATTTTTCATGAAACGACCGCAAATAATACAATCTATCCAAAAAATATATATATCAAAACAATACAGTATAATACAATACAATATTATATGATATATTATGAAACGATATATAACAACCATCCAAACAAGCTGTAAAGCTCCTCAATTTGTCTATCAATCTTGTTTTGTTATACTGGTCAATAAGGAAAATGATGTGAAAAGAATTATTTTACAATTTGAACTTGATTAGCTTGCAAAAAGGCAATTAAAACATGTACAACCAACAACATGAATTCAACCATAATCGAAAGTGAAGTTCTTCCTTTGTGCTCTAATCCTGAAGCATGATAGTTCTTTAAATGTCACTCTTCATATAGTTTTTAATTCTTAAAGAAAGAATTAAATCACGTGTGAACAAGAGATTATGCTTTGTATATTCCCTGAGGTTAGTTAAATAATCCGCTATAACATTTAATTACTTCTCTAAAGAAGTATCGAAAAGAAAAGTTCCCTTGCATTTTCAGTTCATTAATCCTCTTGATTATATGCTTGATCTGCCAAGAAGCTGCAATTGATCCATTGATCATTCCAATTATTATCATAGAATCTGAGTCTACCATGACTTCAATATACCCATTATCCATACACCATTGAACTCTTTTCAGTAATGGTTTTGCTTGTGTCATATTATTAGAGCATTTGCCATAGAACTCTGTATATGCCAGAACCAGATTTTCCTTATCGTCTCACCTCCTCCTGCACCTCCTGAATTTCCTTTACTGCATCCATCAATGTTCAATTTAAACGTAACATGTTTATCCCATTTGATACATTCTATAAACCACAATGTTAGTAGGTGGAGAACTTCCTCTTTTCTTTTTATCAATAAAACCCGTTAATTATTATTATTATGAACTTAAATAAAAGGACAAAAAAAGAGATTTAGAAGGCTTTTCCAACAAAAAAGAAAATGTTGGTGACATTAAAAATGATGTGTCACCTAAAAAGGTTCGCCTGATATACAAAACTCTAAGCAGACTTAAACCACTACTGCAAACATCCAAACTGTGGGTTGGTTGAGCAGAATTTGAAAGGTAAAATATATTGAATCAATAGATGGTCGGGTTCTTTAAACTTTTCAATAGTTACTTGAATTGTAATGGATTGGTTGAGATGAGCTGAGCAATGGATCATAGCTCAACTCACTCAATTCTTATTAAGTTTTTAATTTCGTTATTTATTTTCTTATAATTTATTAGATTACTAAATAAAATCTTTTTTTAATTGAGATTATATCTAACATATTAAACCAAAAAAAGAAAGAAATTTCTTTTAAAAAAATATTTCGATAAGTTTTCTTTGGGGGATATTATCACTTTTAACCCGTATCAGAAACTATTTACTTTTGGTAGCCGAAAAGTATATAAAATTTGTATAATTTTTGTATGTAACATACAAAATGTCTATATACACAAAAAATATACAAAAGATATACATTTTTTCTGCTATTATTTTAAGAGCGCTTATATAATGTCATTTTCTCTTTTGGGTTAAATTGGGCTATATGCTTGGCCCAAATCAACCCCGCCATTTGGACGGTTTCGTATGTTCCTCACCAACGTTCAAAAAATCGACTTCGGCCGATTCTTCCCCCAGTGAAATATGGCTGTCGATCTTTACTTAATAACTTTAGTAAGCAGCAGATAACACATTGTACGAAAATGCACTACCTAAACAATTCGGAACTAAAAGAAGATATTGTTCAAATCACCTTTATCTTCCAAGATCTTCAATGTTCCATGAAAAAGTTAATTAAGCCTGCTGGAATAAAAAAAAATTGCGGAAATCCTTGCTTGATGTGAAATAAATGTAGTACAGAAATATGATACTATTGTATTTCTTCTTTTCTCAACTTTCTAAGAAGACATCAAAGTTGGTTCTACTCATGTCATTCAAGAATAAGATACTTTGCCATCTCTTTTTCTATCACATCAATTAGGGGCATAATAACACGATTGAAATTCTTTTAAATCAATAAGCATAATAGCAAGAAAGACCATTCTTGAGAAACATTCAACTAAAAATAATTGTTGGTAGAACAATAAGTAGATAGTACAATATACATTTCATAACAGATTTTCTTGTCAAGGTTTACTTAGTTCCTAACATATGAATACCTCAATCAGTTTATTTAACTTGAAGAAATTAATAGTACAAATTTTGTCCTAAAGTCTCACCTCCTATAGTTATTGATGCCACAACCTCAAAGCAACATAAGCCAAAAGCCTATATACCACCAACATAACAACCAAAGCCACCACATCCAACACCAAATTATCTATGCCAAGAACCTTAATAGCTGGAAATTCCATTACTTCACAATATTTGCCAATTCCACACTCATAAAGCTCATTTCTTGAATACTGAACTCCAAGTAGAAGTTTGTAACAATAGTGGCTGAATGAGATGTACTTCAACCAATTAATGAAAATAGGAATGTGTTGAATGTAGTATCCACTGGCTAGTAAAAACACAAGCATTAGGACAGAAGATAATGTTGTGGCTTGTTTCACATCCATTAGTATTGCACCAAGTGCTAGGCCAAGTCCTTGTGAAACTAGTACATTCAATAGGATGATCAAAAGGGTTAGCATAAAAGTGAGAAATGAAGGCTTTAGGCCACCCATCCAATATGTTACTGTCACAAAGATTGTTGGAAGTACTAGCTCCATTGGTAAATCACCCACGGTTCGCGCAAAGTAGTAAGACGAAAGGCGATACATGCCAGAGGAACGCTCCCTTATAAGCATTGGCCTCTCTTGTGGGAATGCAAATATGGCATTGAATAGAGGAAAGAATCCCCAGAATATTGAGAAGAAAAATAGTAATCCCACCTGTCGGATACCACCTTGTTAGAACTTTTTTGCTAAGTTGTAAGAAAGCAATTAGAATCATGAGGAGTAGTCCAATTTTGTGTATATTAAAATTCTTTCATTTAGCCAAAAAAAATAAAAAAATTTCCTTGCCGATATATATAGAAGAGCTTGAGAAATTTTATGTTGGAAGTTTTATATATCCAAGAGAAGGAAAAATGACCTGATCCATTATATGGTTAGTATCACAATGCCACCAGAGGAGTCCGGACAGAAATGCAACAGACATGACTTGGAAAATTCTTAGTCCTGAGTAGGCCTCATGCTTTCGTTCTTTAAGTCCTCTACCAAGCAATACCTTAAATTGCAACCACCAACTTGTCGTCCATTGATCTTCATGACCTGACAAATTACACGATTCACGTTAGTATTGTACAAAAAAATAGCGGATGTTTCAATTGTACTGATAGTGTAAAAATTCTTCGCATATATGAGTTAATTTTCGCTTACTTCTTGATGGTGATCGTCCTCCTCCTGTGTGGATTGAGTGCTTGGAACTTTGGTTCAAATCCTCTTTCAAAGACGGATGAATATTCTTTCTATAAGAGGTAATCAAGGACTGCTTGGTTGCATTTTGATTATCAGATTGATCTGGTTTCACCAAAAGTTCATGTTGATCATCGTGCCTTGTATCAGGGGTAATACCTGCATCATTTTTTGAGTTAAAATTAATACAAGGTGCAAAATTTGACAAGTCATAAAAGGACAGTAATCTTGTACTCTTAACTATATTATGTATATGCACATGAAAAACAAGTATCGTACTGGCACTCTTATAAGTAGTAATTTGCGAATATTTAACTTGTTTTCAAGGAGATATTTTTCACTTGACCACAAAGGACAATGGGACCGAGAAAAGATAAAAAAGAAAATGATAGGACATCCTTAATTAAAGGGCTAAAGGATAAAATTATAATATGATTAGATACTAATTGTTTCACTTTTGACTGGGATAATTAATTAGCTAAATTAATATAACCATGTAAGATATTACAATCTTGAAATTTAAGAAACAAAAGATCGGAAGAAATTAAAGACAATCCTGCCTAGGCAAAAATATTTACTGACTAGGGAATGATATGGCCCATTAAACATGTACTGAGTGTGTACAAATATAACAGAAAGCTCAGAATTGGCTGCAATTTTTTGTCAAGTCAAATCTCAATAACATGTTCCCTTTTTTTCTTAGTTTAGATTTTCTTTTTCTTTCTGATGTGTTTCTTTGACCTGAAATAATAGAAACAAAAATAATAAAGAAGAAGAAAAAGAAAAGAAACATGTACATAAAATAAAAAGTACTATGTAGTGACATAATATCTGAGTAGATAACAACTCACTGAAAACAAATGTGCCAATTTAACTGTAGGAAACGATTCTAGATTAGATTTACCATATAAGGAAAAACTTAAGTAATTTTTCCAGAGATGACCTAGTTTTGGGCTTGGTTTCTTTTTTTGACAGTAACACATCGCGATCGGGTTCTGGTACTTAGCCATATATGATTTGATTATCGTTCCAATTTTATTGGATGTCTTCGATGGAAAGCCATATATGAGCTTGAATCTTGATTTACTTCCATTAGGACCCGGGAAAAGCTCACACAAAATAAATTATGGAGTATTCTGGATACACCACTATATATAGTGTAGGTCAAATAAATTATGGAGAAATTATATGAGTTGTACCTATTTTGGTGAATACACTTTCAAGTAGTACTTTCTACACTAATAAACAAATGGAATACTCAAAAGTAGTAGTAACAAAAAGAAAATTTACATACCATTAGCAAGATCAAGCAGAAAATCAGCAGGGTTCATGAAATTGAATCCAGGAGCATAACCAATAGATGTAAAATACTCCATAACATGGCTGCTCTTTCCACTATAAATTGGACAACCTTCGGTTAAAACAATAATCTTGTCAAACATTCTGAACAACCTGCTCGAAGGTTGATGTATAGTTGTAATAACGGTCCGACCACCTCGAGCCAGCCAACGTAACGTTGCCACGATACGTTGAGCCGTGGTTGAGTCGAGCCCAGAAGTAGGCTCATCAAGCAACAATAAGCTTGGATTTACTAGCATTTCTTGTCCAATACTAACTCTCTTTCTTTCTCCCCCTGAAATTCCTCTAAATAATTGGCCACCAATCATACTATTTTTACACCTTGTTAATCCTAATTCCATGATAACCAACTCTGCCTGCTCTATTTTCTCTTGATTTGTTAGCTTATTAGGCAACCTTAATAAAGCAGCATATGTTAGTGTCTCTAGGACAGTTAAATGAGGATATAACACATCATCTTGTGTAACGAAGCCAATTTTTCGTTTCATGGAGCTCGAGAATTGTTGTCCATTGTATGTTATGGTACCGGAGAATTTCCCGGGTAGTCTTCCTGATAAAGCTGTTAGGAGAGTTGTTTTGCCACATCCAGATGGACCAAGCATGGCTAGAATTTCACCAGGTTTAACTATTCCTTTCACACCTTGGAGTAACATGCGAGTTTGTTTTTGTTGAGTTGAAGAAAAACAACCTCCCTTGTTGTTTTCCAACTTTATTGTGTATGAAACATCTTCAAACTGCAAATATTAAAATCATAAAATTAATGAATTACAAACTTTATAATCCATAGCAATGATGATACATGACATTAGGTCAAACGAGAACAACAATATAATAACCAGTTCTATTATACTGTCGGTATATATAGAAGTTAAATTTAATAAGGAACAACGGACTAAATGGCAGCACCTTAAGTGTCACGGGGCGTAATGATTCACGAAGAACTGATAATTTGGCATGATTTGATTGTTGTTGAAGATCTAGGACTTCATCATTTACACGAGGGCTGACATTACCAGTTGGTTCAATTTGAAGTGACATGTTCTCTATTCGGGTACGCACGAGAATATTACTCGAACCACTATTGATGTTATTGTCTTGATCATGAGGCAACATTATTGCTAAATCTAAAATTTTAAAAGAAGGAATGAAATGTTCAAGGCTTGATGGAAATGAGGAAGAAGATGAAAAGAGATCAAGAGAAAAGGAAAAACAAAATGGTAGTGAATGAAAAAAGAGAGATAAATGGCTTAGCTAGAGAAGAGAAAGAGGAAAAAGAAATCACATGCAAATGAAGAAAAGAGAAGGGAACTTTAAAGTGAAAAATACACGAGAAGAAGCAGAGTATGTTTGTGTCATGATATAGGAGTTTAAGTACTAAAGAGGAGAGGGAGTTGTCAATTTGGAAGTCTAGGGGTGATGTATTGAATTTGCCGAATTATAATGGATGTCTCTTTCTATAGTTTCCTCTTTGTTTAATGTATGTGCCTCTTTATATATCCACGGGATAAAGTTTAATAATAGATGCTAAGAGTATTTTTTTTTCCCTTTATTACTAATGAAAAGGGCAGCTTGAATGATTTTGTGCTCACTGCGGTCACCTCAAGGGAGTGTAATGTACGCAACATATAAACTCTGATGCAAGTATTAGTGACTTATGATTCTATGACTCGATCATGTAACTTATACATCATATTGAGATAACTTAACTTTTGTTCCGATATTTTCTTTCTTTGCTACTCCAATAATATAATACAGCAATTAATTTCAAGAGAAAAACTTGTAAGTTTGAGTTCTATATATGTGTCACGTGTTGCTAACTGGTGAATATATCATCGCTTGAATATTGTTTATTGTAAATTCGATGCACATTGTAAAATTAGGTATTTTAAACGATTGTTGCATGTGACTAGCTAAATCTATAATCAAACGATAAAACATGACAGAACATATTAAAATATAGTTACTGTGTAAAATAACTTTTACAATATTACTATATACTATAACTTAAATTCACATTTATTCTGAATAAAAGAAAATTAGAATGTTTTGTCTTCAAAAAAAAAAAAAAAAGAAGAAGATGAATGGTCATTTTTCTTATGTCATACGAAACTAAGCCGAAATAAACATAATAACGCTCATCTTTGTTACTCATATATAGGATTGAGCAACTTGTAGCAGAGAGCGCAATCTCTTTGATTTTGTCCGAATATTCACATAAGACGGGCATGGCAATTTGTTCGATAGCCAGCCTGGAAAAAAGGAAAGTGCATATTTGACTATTTGTGTTTTCACGATGATAAAACTAGAAGTATAATTCAAAATAAACATGGAATGCAGATAAGTGATCTTCTCAAACTTCAATGATGACCCTTTAACTTTGTAGAACAAAATATGTCTGCGTAGGCCAACAAATAGATATGTTTATGGGGTCACACAATCTTCAAACTAATTGTTACAGTAAGCCAGCTCCCTTCCCTAAAATAAAAACAATTAAGAAAAAATAAGCAGGAAAATAAGAAAAAGGAGAAAGTAAAAAAGAAAATTTGGTGTCTTATTTATTTATTTACAAAAAATGTCATTGCCCGCTAGAAGTTTGGTCTTTTCTTTTTTCTTTTCTATGCAAAGCAAAAAGTAAGATATGTATGACACAAAATTAAAGATCGCCTCATTACCACGAAAAATTCACCCAAAATCTTAAAGTTGGACTCGAGAAAACTAGAGAACCAACGTCATAAATTTTTTTTTTTTTTTTTGAGTTTAATTTATATATCATTAGTAAAAAAACAAATTTCACTGTATCAGGTCACTCAAAGAATATCTACAAATAAGCTTCTTTAAAATATAAGATTTGTAATTTAACCAATAAGATAAATTTAGTATCTTACAACAGATAAAGATAAGTTGATGGTTTTCTTATACTGACGATCTATATAATTTAAACTTTTATTTTTTCAATTTTTTATTTTTATGATTGATAGATGAGAGGAGGGTAGCTAATTTGGTATCTCCTTTATAGAGTGTCTATAGAAAAAAGCAATATGGGTGAAAGGTTCTTTGATACCTTTTATGTGGCAAATTTCCATTCAATAGGAAAGATAGTGGATGAGATTGCAGTGTCGTGCTTTCTGTAAAAAGAACTCCTTCCTTTGCTTCACTTTGCTTTTTTCTCTTATGGGAATCACAATCTACTTTGCTGTTGTTTGATCCGTTTCATTTTTACACAGTAATAATTAACCAGACTTTGCCAAGCCATAATATATTTAGGTTAAAAGGTTTGTAGAAAGGGAAAACAAGAAAATACACATGAACAAAGACATGTGATTTATTTTTATTTTTGTTGGTGTTATGGAAGAGAGTTGACAAGGTGGGTTGCTCTGATGGTAAGCACCCTCCACTTCCAACCAAGAGGTTGTGAGTTCGAGTCACCCCAAGAGCAAGGTGGGGAGTTCTTGGAGGGAAGGATGCCGAGGGTCATTTGAAAACAGCCTCTCTACCTCAGGGTAGGGGTAAGGTCTGCGTACACACTACCCTCCCCAGACCCCACTAGTGGAATTATACTGGGTTGTTGTTGTTGTTGTTGTTATGGAAGAGAGTTATTTAGTGACTGAATTATAAGTACGTTACAACATTATTATGATAGATGCACATAGAATGATACCGATTATGTCTCATAATAATATTGCTTGTGGTCTCATTAATCAAATGATTTTGGGTAATTTCCTATCTCATAATTGTATATGTGGACCTGAAATTTGAAGATGATTAGGATACATGAGCAAACTAATCAACCAGTGTCCCATTGAACTTTTGATCTTAAGAATTTCAAATAAAATATATTTAAAATTTTGGCTGAAGTTGACGTGGTCCAATGACCCCTCTTCTTAAAGCATAAGTCCGTCTTTGCATGAATTAGCTTTTTTGGTCGAGTTACATCTAAAATCACAATATCAAACTTAATTTTCGTGAGCCCTTTTCCAAAATCACTTTTTCTATATTTCTATGGCTCTAAGCCTCTAAGCTTCTTTTTCTCAACGCATTTGAGGTGCTCCGGGCTTCTTCATTATCTCTCTCTTAAGTCACATCCTTGAATTAATATAGCTTTGCAACATGGTCCATTTATTTGCCCGTTGAGATTACTCTTTTACTCCCTCCGTTTCAATTTAAATGACACGTTTTTCTTATTAGTTTGCTCTAAAATAAATGACGCATTTCTATAATTGGAAATAATTCAACTTTAAACTTTTCATTTTACTCATTTTACCCTTAATAAGAAGCATTTATAATCATACCAATGTCAAGGCCCGACAAGTCTTTTACTCCTTAAGCTTTTAAGACCACACGTTTTAAAAATCTCCCCCTTTTCTCTTAAAATCATTATCGCGTCAAACTACATCATCTAAATTGAAACGTAAGGAGTATAATAAATTCAGGCAGAGTCTTCTACCTTTTGAGCCTGATCTCTCTCCTAAATTAGTTAGGTCCATTCCTACATTATACATGAAAGTGGTGTTAGAAAATATTTTTGTGGATGTATTTTCTATCGAATGTGTGTGAACAAAATCTCACGTGGAAAGTAGAAAAGGAAAAGAAACCACTCCCTATGTCTCACATTATCTGTCATGATTCTCTTGTACTCGTCCCTTAAGAAAAATTAATTAGGATGGAATTTTAACTACTTTACCTTTAATCATGTGTATGTTATTCGCTGGCGATGGATGATGGACGCACTGACACATCATATTCAAGGGGAGGTGCTATGGTGTATGTTGTTTGCTGATGATATAGTTCTGATTGATGAGAGGCGAGACGACGTTAACTAGAGACTGGAGGTATAAAGGCAGGCCCTGGAGTCCAAAGGTTTCAAGTTGAGTAGGACCAAGACGAAATATTTGGAGTGTAAGTTCAGCGACGTGTCGGGAGAAGCTGACGCGGAAGTGAGGCTGGATTCACAAGTCATCCCTAAGAGAGAGAGTTTCAAGTACCTAGGGTCTATTATCTAGGGAGATGGGGATATCGACGAGGATGTAACGCACCATATCGGGGTGGGTGGATGAAATGGAGGTTTAGCGTCTGGAGTGTGTGACAAGAATGTGCCACCGAAACTTAAAGGTAAGTTCTATAGAGCGGTAGTTAGACCAGCCATATTGTATGGGTCTGAGTATTGGCCAGTCAAGATTTCACATATCCAGAGGATGAAAGTAGTCGAAATGAGAATGTTGAGGTGGATGTGCCGACACACTAGGATGGATAAGATTAGGAATGAGGACATTCGGGAGAGAGTGGGCGTGACTCCTTTGGATGACAAGATGCGGGAAGCCAGGCTTAGATGGTTCGGGCACGTACGGAGGAAGAGCCTTCATGCTCCAGTTAGGAGGTGTGAGCGGTTGGCTCTGACAGGTACGAGAAGAGGTAGAGGGCGGCCTAAGAAGTATTGGGGCGAGGTGATCAGGCAAGACATGACGTGGCTTTAGATTTCCGAGGACATGGCCCTTGATAGGAAGGTGTGTAGGTCGAGCATTAGGGTTGTAGGTTAGGGGTAGCGAGCGTGTATCCTCGTTGTGCATGCTAGGCTGATAGTGTTTTGTCTGGGAGTGCTAGCAGTTTTTGTTGTGTTTCACATTTTTTATGTCTTTCACATTTTGGCTTTTCTATTTATTTACTATCTTTTACGATGTTGATTCTATTTTTCAGATTTCTATTGTTGTTACAAATCTATTGTCTTTGAGCCGAGGGTCTCCCGAAAATAGCCTCTCTATCCCTCCGGGGTAGGGGTAAGGTCTGCGTATACTCTACCCTCCCCAGACCCCACTTGTAGGATCTTACTTGGTTGTTGTTGTTGTTGTTGTACCTTTAATCATGTCTTAATATTTAATCTTTCTTCATTGGTATTTGAACAAAGTTATTCATAATTGAGGTGTTTGTAGTCTTCAAGAATAATTATTACTAAGAGTAAAAAAAATAAAGAAAATTAATTTTGTCTTGAATTTCTAAAGTGACAAATAATTTGAGATAACTATTTTTAATAACCACGACTGATAATATGAGACGGAGAGAGTACTTATAAGGAGATGGTCACTCTTAATAGTATGAAGTCTTTTGGGAAAACCATGTGGGTTTAGCCCGAAGCGGACAATATCACACTATGTTAAGAGTATCTTTGGACCATTTTATCCCAACAACTGGTATCAGAGCCAATGACTTGGAGGAACGAGCATGGAGATTGGAGAATGATGGCGTAAGGCCTGACTTAGTGACTTTGCCCGTCTATGGGCCGGTTTACTACATTTATCCGTACTTGTAAAGATGCATACACAACCTCTCCTCTAGGCTTCGATGACCATAAAGCTACATACTCGGGTCATGTGGTTTGCACGCAGTTAATCTCCAAATTAGTCCATAAATAATGAAGGGTCATATGAAACTTAGTTCAAGGGGGAGATTGTTGGGTGTGTATGAACAAAGTCCAACATGAAAAGTAGAAAAGAAAAAGAAACTACTTATAAGGAGTTGGACGCTATTAGTGGTGTGAAGCCTTTTGGGGAAAACCGTGCGGACTTGGCCTAAAATGGACAATATTATACCATGTTAAGAGTATTTTTGCACTGTTTTATCCAAATATTTTCAAAGACATTAATAATGTCCTGAGTCACTCCAACCTTTCTCCTAAAATATTAAGTTAGATACTTCGCAAGCATTTGGACATAGGTTTAATTGAAATTTGAAAAAGAGTTTTTGAAGTTGTGTTGAAAAATAATTTTTAAAAATTGAAGTTGTGTTTGGACATACATTTTATTTGAGAAAAACTTAAAGTTTTATGAGTGAAAGAAAAAAATTCATCTAAAAACTACTCTAAACCAGTTTTGGGAACTTGAAAACAAAATCAATTTTTTTAAAAAAAACTGATCATGTTCCATTAACAAACAGTATTTACAAAAAACAATCGAAAAAATTTACCAAAAACAAACGGGCGCTTATCTCACACTATTCGTATTTTGTTTCAACTGTGATACTGCAGTACGCGTTGTATGTCCCTACCTCCACCTTTTCGAGCTAGTAGCTACTTATAATATTCCAATTTTGGTTTTAGTTAGCGATTAATCCAAAGATTAGTGGTGTTTCTTCATTCTACAAGTGTTACCGCTAGGAAATACATTCCAAACACTTGGTAAAGTTTTACGATCCTAGACACATAAATCTTAAAGGTTAAATTAATTGGGAAAGTTGGAAAGAATATGTTTGTCCTAATACCACTATGAGTATTGGCCTTCACTAACTTTAGGCATATCTCTCAATGCCGTGTCTTATGCCAAGTGTTAAAATGCTTTGTTTCTAAGCTTTTCCACATTATTTTTATGCTTCTTTCTCTCTATTTGGTCAGACTCCCTATTCTAGGTGCTTTTGACTTGATATAAGCTCTAATTATTAAAAGCATTATCATCTTCTTTCCGTGTCACGTTTTGATGTGATTGGCTTTAAATCATTCTATACTTAATTTGGAAAAAGCTTTGATATTAGAATATGATTCTTATTTCTTTACAAAAAAATCCTACACTAATTATTACATAAAATGTATACTTTATTATAATTTCTCATCCTTTTTGGCGACAGCACAAGATTCATCTTATAATGGACTTAATATGACTAATAAAATATTGGTCCGAAAGCTTGATTCTATACTTTTATTTAGGGAAATTCAACCTCTGATTACGTAAAAGTAGCAAAAAGGCTCTGCACTAAAGCACAAAAGACTGATATGTTTGTTTTTGCCTGTCAATAAAGAAAGATTAAACTAAAGTTTAAAAGAACGAAAGCTATAATTGTGGTAAATATTTATAAGAAAAACAATGTTTAGTGGAAAAAGTGTCAGAATATGAAAACTTTGATACCTCTAAGGATGTAATCAATTATTCGTACAATGGCATCACTCAATTCAATCCTGCAATTCATTTTACTTTGTGTATTTATGACAAATTCGTTGCATTCTTCTAATTTGAAATAATGTTCCTTAGAGATTTATTCTGTTTGAACGGTATACAATACTTCCTTATAAGCTATAAGTTACATAATACTCACGTGTATCTTCAACTAACTAACTTCTAACTACTTTGTACACGTCTGTATAAGAGAAATAAAGAAAATACATAAATAGTTCTCTATGTACAAGCACAACTGCGTGAGATAATAGATCCAAATGAAGAGTGCTGCATATGATTATGACATGTGGAGAACCAAATTAGATGAGCTAGATACACACTCAAATTAGTTAGGTCCATTCCTACATTATACAAGATGAGAATCACGACGATCCTAAATGAACTAGCTCAGATGCCGTACAACGAAAGACAGATTTGGACAAGTGTGAGTCAAAAAATTCAACTTACCCAATAGTCGGCAATACAGACTTAGATCAGACAAAGGAAAACCATGACCAGCATGAAGTTTGCACGAGAGATCTAATGGTGAATTAGCTGGAGACAGACCACAACAATCAAACTCAGAAAGCAGCTCCATGGTGAATTTGCGCTGGCTCAAAATCAGGCCAGAATCAATTTGAAGCACCTCCATCCCCAAGAAGTAAGATAAACTCCCCAAATCCTTAATTTTTGAATTCAGTATCTAATTTTTTTAACTCATTCAATTCTTGCATGTTATTCCCTATTAGAAGTATGTCATCCACATTGTGACGACCCAATAGGTCGTTTAGAGCACTAACCATAATTTTTGTATTTTGAGACTTCTTATAGCTCCACTTGATATTCTTTATTTACGTGCGTATTCCGTGTCGTTTTTCGAAAAAGTTTTACGTAAAAGTTTAAAGGAAAAGTAATTTTTGGCTTAAAATGAGGTTTGGGTTGACCACGGTTAACATTCTCAGTAAACGACCTTAGATCGATATTTTAACGATTATGGTAGGTTCATATGATATTTTTGGATTTGTACGCACTATTGATTGGGGTTCGAGGTGACCTCAATGCATTTTAGTGCGTTATGTAAAAATTATGAAAATTAGTTTTAAGTTGATAATTCTTGAGTTTTGATGATCGATTCTTGTCATTTGATGTTATTTTGATGATTTGAGGTGGCGAGCAAGTTTTTATGATGGTATTACACTTGTGTACATGTTCGGTTTGGAGCCTGAGCGTTGCACCCCACATACGAAATTGGAAGATTATGAGGTATAAGTGCAACCAATCAAATGACGGCACGTCAATGGACAGAAGAGGTAACGACATGCTACTAGAATTCGCTAGCTGTCCTACCGGGTACAACAACCGAGGCGGGACGACCCATTTTACATGTGAAGCAATGAAAACTCCTAGGACTTAACATAGTATAAAAAGTTAGTGTAGTCCTTCCTCACTCATTCTAGAAGATATCATCCATTTGAGTTTTATCCCCCATGCTTTCAAATCCCCATTAGAATTCCCCAAACAGTCTAAGGCTAAATCAAAGGTGAATCTAGCAAGATTTAGCGTAAGGAAGCATTAATCATCACTGTAATACCCACTGCATTGCTGTATCGATTCTGGAATTCGTTGATGGTAGAGTTAACCACCATAGAAGCTAGTTCTTCAACAAGGTATGTAGGACAACATTCTTTCTTGGCATGATTTGGTATGAGTGTCACGACCCAAAATTCAACTAGTCGTGATGGCACCTAACCCAACCCGCTAGGTAAGCCAATTTACAACTATTTAATTTAATGAGGTTTATTAAGAGAATAAATGATAATACATATGCTTTTATACAAGAATTTCTCAAAGACTGGTAGTACAAATCATGAGCTTCTAAGATTTAGATTTTTTTATAAAACTGAATTGAAATAATTACAACATCTGTTTGAAATGTAAATGAACAAAATTCGAATCTAATGCTACCAAGGACAAGTGATAGCCATAACTGAAACGCAGGTACATCTTCAAATCCAACTCCTGCCATACGCAACAACATCAACATCTAACATCGGCACGCAAGGTGCAGAAGTGTAGTATGAGTACAACCAACCCCATGTACTCAATAAGTAATAAACCTAACCTTAGGTTGAAAGTAGTGACGAGCTGGGACAAGGGTCAGAGTTCACGTCCAATAACCGTCCACAGTTCATAACAATATAATAAAACTGATACATGAAAATAACTCAGAGATAAGATGCTCAACTCGTTCACAGTTACAAAAAATAAGCATGTTTTTTCAAGTATAACAGTAAATCCCAAATCTTTCACCGAAAATACCAAAATCATATGAGTAAGTTTGAAAAATGTGATATTCCCCAAAACCTTTCAACAATAAATAAGATGTTTCATTTTTCAGATAGCATGAGGAAAGTACATCTCTATACCTATATGTCAATATGTAGGTGAAATCATGAATGTCACCAAAATCGGGTAGCGTGAGGAAATGCATCTCTATGCCTATATCTCAAGTACACATGTCAAATGCAATACATCTCAGTAATGAACTCATGTACTCATACTCTCAGAGTACTCAATCTCACTGCCTCGTATTCTCACTCACCGTGCTCAATACTCAGCACACTCAATCACTCAGTACTGTATAGGGAAGATCCAGCCTAGGGCAGATCCAGCATAAACATAAATAAATCCAGCCCAATGATAAATGAATCCAGGGCAGATCCAACCCAAAAAGCAATAACAATTGCGCGCATTGTGGATGTGCAGACTCCTGAGGGGTATATCCAGCCCAAGAGCTATAATAATACAAATCCTGGCAAGAATCAATCAAGCATGTTTCAGCGTGCAACCCCGATCCCTTAAATATCACTCACAACAGGCCTTCGGCCTCACTCAGTCATCAATCTCTCCAGTCTCTCGGGCTCACAACATTCATGCTAAGCAGTCCTATCAATGATACAAGATGTGACAATATACGATAACAGAGACTGAGATATGATACGTTAAAATGAATGTGACTGAGTACATAACTGCAATGAAGCAAATAACTCAACAACAAAGAACGACCATTATGGGTCCCAGTAGTGCAAGCATATAGTCTAAACATAATTTCTAGCACGAATCACAACTCAAGTACTCTAATACATAGAGTATAGTAAAAATGTTCAGATAAAATGGCTACGCAGTTCCATGGAATCGACTAAATCACAATTACTACGGTGCATGTTGATACCCAATTTTGCCCTCATATTTTTCAAAATATATACATGCCTTCAAAATAGCATTTTATGCATCATTATTTAGTTTACAAATCTATACAAGTATTTCCTATAATGTTTCATATTTTTAGAGCTCTTAAATTAATTTGTCTTGCATTTAAATTATATAAATATCTAGTAATTATCCCTTTAAATTATTTTATGATGACTTAGTTATCTAAAATTATTAGTTTACACCTATAATATATGTTTCAAATATTTTATTTCATTCCATATAATTATATTAGCATTGTTTAAGTTATTTATCTAATTTTATAATAATGACCTATATTCATACACAACTGCTCTTTATTTTATATTAGTTGTGTCAAAATAGCATATTTATATTTTTTTTATAATACGAAGTTATTATTTTAAGCATTTCAGTGCATAAATAATATTTTTATTTATTTATTAAGTATTTTGTTTATAAATTATTTTGATAAAATAGCCCATTCTAACCAATTTTGGACCACTTTAGTGCCCCAAAACTACCCAAACCTTAACCTAGTCCATCCAAGCCCAAAGCTAAATGACCCTTAGTCTCAAACCCTGATGGAACCCGTCTCAAATAACCCGCCCCGTTTCCCTTGTGATCCTGACCGTTCAAATGATCAACGACCCATAATTAACCTACCCATTATATATTATCCCTCACCCTAAACCCTAAAGACCCATTTTACTCTTTACCCGCTGCCTCTAAACTCTTTCTGTCTCGCCTCTCTCTTCAGAAACCCTAGCCACCTCCCCAATCTTCTCCAAATCCAAGTAAATCATGGATTTCCTCTGTGATTTATTTGCCTTTTACGCGTTATCTCATTATTACTTGCAAGATTATGGTGTTACTTGGTACTTGCCTAAACATGGCAAGTACCATCTCTCTGATTCTGTCCGAATGAGTCCTATTTCTTGAATCTGGATCGTATTTCGTCTACACACGTCTGATTCTACACTGTGTGAGTTCGATTTCGTTTGGATTTCTGCTGATTTACACTTTCCCTAAAAAATTAGGGTTTATCGGATTCCTCTCTTAAATCAATTTCAAATTGATTTGCTTGTTGTCTTTCCTTATTTGTTTCTTAATTTACTCAGTTTCCTTATGTGTTTGTTCGATTTTTGACTGCTATATAAACCCCCTCATTTTCCCTTCTATAGGGGAGACTTTTGAAAAAATCAATTTCTTCACTAAAACTTTGAGGTTTTTGCTACTCTCTTTCTTGGTATTCTGTATTGGCCGGCTGAAAGCCAAGGCCATTAGCATCTTGTTACTTAACCCGTTCTTGGTGCAAGCACTGCCCTGAGTTCATCGGAACTCTTGGGAACGTTGACGCATTAGGGATCCAGGGTTTTCTGTGAAAACCTATTCTTTACTGTTCTTCGCTTAACCGGTGAGTCACTATACTTTGCAATTTCGTTCCTAGGCATCTATGGTTTGTATACATTTTCATTCCTGAGATTGGTCAGTTCAGTATGTTTTCTGGATTGTTTTTGTGTGTAATTCCGTTTGCTTTCCTCAACTATTTAGGTCTCTTTAGCCTTTAGCTTCAAGCATGCCTAAACTGGGTTCTATCAAGTTCTGACCAGTCAATGTGTTAGAAATTATTACTGTTTGGGACTCTTACACTTGTTAGCATCTTTTGGTGTTTAATTTAGTCTTTTTCTATCAATCTTTCTACTTGAATATTCTTTACTCGCATAATTTGTACTTCTTTAGTCGACTACTGTAGTGAGTTCAAAAGCATGGATATGCACACCCACTGTATGACACAAGCCTGTTTCCCATCATATTCTGAATTTCTGTGGTAGCTTGCTTATCTAACATGTTTGACCCTATTCTCTATCAATATGCCTTTAGCATGTTTAACCCCCTCCCTGATTCACCAGTAGTTATAATCTGCTTTTCTCATGTCTAAATGTTGGCCTATTGCCAAATTAGCATGATTGTTTCATAACATCAACACCTATACTTAGCACAATCTGGATCTTCTTTAGGTAAATAGTCTACCGTGTCGATGCTAGAATACCTGCATGTGCTATTTAGCTTACTCTTCACTATGTACTGTATCTCTATGATGCCTATCTTGCATACATAATGTGTTTTAATATTATAAGACCTTTTTCCTCAATTGTGATCTTGCTTCCCTGCTAATATGCCCCCCAGTATGTCTTAATCCCATGTTCCTTCAGTGATTGCTTGGACTGTCATAATGTGTGCTCCCTATCATGTTCCAATGCAATCTTGCCTCCTGATGAGAATTAACATGTTTGTCTTATGATACTAAGATGCATGCTTAGCTTAATCCAAACCTCTTAGGTCTCAATCGGTTTAATGTCATGAGCGATAATCTATGTATATCTTGCAAACCTATTTCTTCCCCAATTTCTTTCAATATGAGGCTATCTATGTAGTGCTTTGCTCTCCTGCTGAACCTACTGGCCTATTTGATTAATTACTCTATATGCTCAATTTGGCTATGTCTACTTTAGGATATGAATGTATCTCCTAACTTCTGTCCATTTTCCTCACTGGCAACTTATGCTATTCTGAACTCTTCATTCTTAGCCGGGTGAAAGCCAAGGCTACCTAGGTTCTATTATTGGCCTCCCTAGTGTGAGCACAGCTTGGGGCCCAATTGAGACCTTTGTGAACTCTGACACACCAGGGATCACTCCCTCAATCTCAAAATTATTTCTATTCACTCTACTTCCCCCATGTTATGTGTTGTGTACCTGAATTGGTTGGTTCAAGTGATGCAACACTTGGTGCCATGGTTAAGTAAACTGGTTCTGGACTCCTCTATGGATCCATGAGTCGTGTATTGAATGTGGATCTTTGTTGAAGGCCTGGGTATGCTGTGTAAGAGCTATTTAAGGCCTAGACAATATTGGGTATTTATTTTATTTGGGCATGTTGTGGGCATGTTATCGATGTTATGTGGCATTTGTATTTTTACTCGTATTTGAGCCTGTTATAACCTTTGTATAAACTCTTGGGGAATTAGTAAGAAGGGGAAACGGGTATATCTAAGTTTGCATGAAAGGGTAGCCAACATGCCTATAGGATTCACATGACTTATCCAACCTACTATGTATATGCTTTTAATCTTGGTTGCACTGTTAGAAATCATGCTATTAGGACAAGTACACACACACGCTGTCTGCTAGCAAATATGAATTCAAATGTTGCCATTATTCTCACTGCTACGTGTTACTAGAAAACATGTCTATAGGAATAAATGTTAATGAATGTTCCTTTAATTCACTTCAGTTATTCACTAGAAATCATGCCTATAGGATTTTGATCACTTCATTTGCTATTGTATCACATTGTTCACTAGAAATCTTGTTTATAGGACTAAGTATAAATAAAACAAGTTCTAATCATCAATTGTTAGAGATCCTGCCTATAGAAAATAATTGCTTGTTAATTGGTTAATATAGACTGCTTAAACAATGTTCCCGATCGTCACTGTTAAGAAAATCTGGATAATTCTGGGGCTCTCCCCAGCAGTTGTTTTTACCCAACTGCGTAGATCACCTAGGCATCATACATATAGGATTGGTAACTTAAAACTCTCAATAATTAGCTTATAATACCCGCATGATTATGTCTATAAGCTATATCCTGTATCTGAAATTACCTGCATACTTTGATCGCCTAGTGATTGGCATATGTGTTTGCGTGCATTTATTGCTTAAGTGCGGAGGCAAACTTGATCCCCCTTTATTTCCATATTTGAAGTCCAATGGGTTTTGTATGTCGCATAGTTTTATCATTTTGAGCAGCCTAATTTTAAGTCTAGAACCACCCTAAATAGAGGTCCAATACCTACTGGACCATAGGTATGGGATGGGTAATGCACGCATAGGGTGCGACCTATAATTGAATTAGAACGCTTTTAGGTAACAACTTTAACATAGTAATCGGGTAGCAGGAGATGATCGTTTGTGCCAGCTGAATAATATGAGTAACACCCCATCTTGAGGGAGTTACGAAGTATTATTTATGTTGCACAGGGTGATCCTTTAGGCTAAACAACTTAGGACCCCCTTCTTCTTTATATGTTGTTATTAGATCTAAATAGTTGTATCCTTATATTCGCACCAAGATCTGTATTAATCATGTTATAATAAAGTTCTATGACTTCTGAACTCCCTTTGTTTATTTGATCACCTAGCTTAATCGTAATCCACATAATCTTAAGCTCACTTGGGACCCACAATTGTGGACCTCAAGGAGTGCCTAACACCTTCTCTTTGAGGTAACTTGAGCCCTTACCCAATCTTTGGTGGCATTGACTATTCAAACATAGTCATTTGCATAATAGGTGCCCTAACGCACCTTAAACCGTTAGGTAGCGACTCATCTCTTTTAATACCTCCTTAAAAGAGTTGTCACATGTCGAAACCCAATTTCGCGAGAAAAAGGGGGTGCGACAGCATGACGACTCTGCTGGGGAAGGATAGGTTCTTACCATAATGAACTTGGCTTATGTGGATTAGTTTTCTTTGTTATAAAATGCACATTCCTTTTCCATCTTTATTTGTTAAATTTTGCTATTACATGCACATCCCTTTCCTGTTCACCTTTACTTGTTTAAACCCGTTATAACATGCACGTCCCTTCCCTTCTCCACCATTATTTTTCTTAAATTTGTTACAACATGCACATCCCTTTCCCTATTCTCCCTTATTTGCTCTAACTGCTCTTTATTTGTTTAAAGACTACTATATTGTTTGCTTTATTACATTCTCGCATATATTCCACGGACTAACTTCTTCCTTTGTCTCTCTTTTATGTTTTACCTTAATACTGTATTTACCGCTTTTTACATATTTATCATGCAAATACTTGGCAATGTGTTGTTATCTTTGCATAAAGCATGCTCTACATCATATTCCACTCGTGCCCAACTAATACCATAGCGGCACTTGATGAGTGTCCGCGCTCTTCTAAAAATTACCCTCTAAAGTGGAAAGGCTTATTTGCGGTAAACTAGTCGATCAGCGGTGCAGTCGACGGTTCCGTGCCTTTCCCTCTCAAAGTTGTCCACTTGAGAGTACTAGTCTAGACCCTTCTAGAAACCTCACTCCAATATCAACTGTGCATGCATCATGTCAAACCTAGTATGGGTTAGAACATTGTCCACATGATAATACACTAAGATAAGCCTTGTCCAAAGCCCGACGGGATTTCCATAATCCCAATGAACACCATCACGTTATGTGTTAATGTGTAAATAGTCATACCCGGAGGGGGAAAGGGCTAACTCTATTTGTTTTGCAAAAATGAGGCACGAAGTCCCCAAGTTTGGCATAGTTCAAAACATCCCACCTTTGCTGCTTGATTGGTGGAAGAACCACTTACCTAGTGATCAGAATCATGTGAAAAGAGTCCTCAGAAATTTACCTTCCTTATTGGACATTAGGCCAAATAACGCATTTATTGAGGCCGCAACTATGTTTTGGGATGATAAAAGAGCTGTCTTTCGTTTTTGTAATGTAGAGTTGACCTCTCTCCTAGAGGAAATAGGAGGTTTTGCTAGGCTTCCATGGGATAGTCCGGGTTTACTAGTACCAGAAAATCGCACTCCCCGCGATGTTTTTGAAAATGATGGGTTTCAAGAAAAATGATGAATTACTCTGTCTTAAGGAGTCATACATACCATTTGAATTCTTTTATGAACTTTATGGGCATAACAAGTCATATCGCCTTCACCGTGATGAACTTGCCATTACTTCTATGGGTTGAACACACCGCCGAGTTATTGTGTTCGTTGTCTGTTTCTTGAGGTTGCTGATATTTCCGATGAAAGGGGGAAGGATCCACAATCGCTTAGCCATGGTCGCTAGGATTCTAATGGAAGGAATTGAAGGACAAACTTACACTATCATCCCCATGATCTTGGCTGAAATGTACCGAGATCTAGATCGATGCAAGCAGGGGTATGGGCATTTCGAGGGCTGTAATTTGTTGCTGCAAGTTTGGTTATTAGAACATTTCCAGAGAGGTGAATATCGTCAAGAACTTCTGCGACGACCATTGAATGACTACATAGCCTATCATCATCCAAAAAGAATGACATTTATCCTAGATAGGTTCGCGCAACCTGGAAATGCTGTGAGCTAGGTGCATTGTTTCAGCAATTTGACCAACGAAAGGGTACATTGGATGTTGGAATGGTTCCCTAGTAATGAGTTCATCATCAGGTTAAGAGGAACCACTCATTTAGTGCTAATCGAGTTAAGAGGAATCTATCCTTATGCTCCTATAAGAGTAATGAGGCAAGCGGGAAGAAAGCAGGTTATACCTCGGGTTTCCAACATGGTCCAGTATAAAACAGACTTTAAAGGGAACATCATTCCGTTCAAGTTCGAGGCACAACATATGTGGAATCAAAAGGTCGTTGTAGAGAAAGACACTATCGAGCCAGACAGGTACCACGCCGGCCATGTATACTTCTACTCATCATGGTTGGTAGATGATATAGCGGGAGATGTCAAACCAGGGATTAATCTGAAAAATAGGGTTATAGATAATGCTGCTGAAGCACAAGTCAAGTATAGGATGCTGCGCAATAGGGTTTTTGAGTCTGAAGCTAAACATTTGGAACAATACAAAGTGGATATGGAAGCCATCAGCGAATGAAAAGAAATTGCTACTAAATCAACAAAAAGATTAGAACATTTGGAGCAAGGATTAATGGAACTTGAGGGGAAGATGAGGAAGAGGCTCTCAGATTGTCAAAATACAGAAGGCAATGAGAGAGGGAACCTAGCAAGGGCTTACCTACTATTGGACATGTGCGACCTGGGGATCTTGATTGATGGATCCAAGAAGGCCAAGCACGGAGAAGGTCCCTCTGGGGCCAAATAAATTAGGAAATGATGTTCTTTACTACTTTTTAGCTTAGTTTTAGATTTCGATTGTAACAAGGCAAATGCCATTAGTAATTTTCTTATTATTGTCGTTTTAGTATGGATCTGATTCATTTTCGCAATAATGAAATGACACAACTACTGGCATCAATTTTCTCCAAGTCTATGCGTCGTTTAGACCTAGCTCGGGCACAACGAGGTCCCCCAAATTAGGATGCAAATTTATTTACTGATTCTGCAACACATGCTTAATATCGCAAACATTCTTTCAATATCCCTTAATGACTCGGTTACCTTTTTTTGTTTTTCTTTTCTTTTATTCCCATTCCCCAAAGGTTGGTTCGTGCATACTGGCATCATCTGCATATCACACTAGATCTAGAAGTCCTCCACCTCCTCCTCCACCAAGTGATCCTAAAGGCAGAAGAAAAGGGAAAGAAAAATGGATGATTTAAGCGGTATCAGAAAGGACAATGCAGAGAACATTGAAACCTCAGACGATCGAAATACTCCAGAACAAAATGAATTGGTCCTACGCCTGGAACAAAAAATATTTGAGATACAAGGGGAACTTGAGCAAGTCCGGAACTTTGCAAACCTTTCCCTCACCCTAAATATCCCCGACCTTAACCAACAAAACACAAATGCCCAAAACCCGGTACCTCCCCAAAACACACAAAATCCGCAAATTCCTCCCGCACCACATCAATACGCCACACCTCCTCAGAACCACAACCCTCCACCGATATCTACTCCTCAACAACACCATCACCACCCAACTCAATACCCACAAACAACCACATACCACACCCCTAAGAATGCATCACAACCTACTCCTGACCCACAAAACTCAACCAATGACCACCATTACGCCCAGATTCCCGAAGTCCAGCAAAGCAATCCCATATATGTGGAAACCTTACCCCACACCCCACAACAGACCCTATACATACTCGAATCTGCTGAGAAGGACCTGCTCATCAAGAACATGGTGGAGGAACTCAAGAAACTTACCGGCAAAGTTCAAAGTGTCGAAGGGGGAAAAGGCATTGAGGGTTTGAATTATGAAGATTTGTGTATTCAGCCAGATGTATAACTGCCAGAGGATTACAAACCTCCTAAGTTCAAAATGTTTGATAGAACTGGTGATCCGAAGGTGCACTTGAGAACATATTGTGACAAGCTTGTAGGAGTTGGCAGGGATAAAAGATTCCGCATGAAGCTGTTCATGAGAAGCTTCACCGGTGACACCCTGTCTTGGTACATCAGTTAGAACCCAAAGAAATGGGTTAATTGGCTAAGCATGTCATCAGATTTCATGGATCGGTTCAGGTTCCACATACCAGACATTTTCTACATTCAGAATCTCAAGAAGAAGCCAACGGAAACTTTCCGCGAGTATGCTACTCGGTGGAGGTCTGAAGCTGCAAAAGTAAGGCTAGCACTGGAAGAAGAATAGATGAATAAGTTCTTTATCATAGCTCAGGATCTGTAATATTACGAAAGATTGATGGTTATTGAAAACTATAAATTTTCTGACATCATCAAGTTGGGAGAGAGAATAGAAGAAGGGATCAAAAGCGGAATGGTGACAAATTTTGAAGCACTCCAAGCCAAAAATAAAGCCCTGCAGTCAGGAGGTATCTCCAAGAAGAAAGAAGTAGGTGCAGTAATGGTAGCCCAAGGTCCGAAGTCTCCTCTCACATGCCAAACACTTCCCCCCACATATCAGCCTTCACCTCCCAGATATCAACAACCTACCGCCACTTACCATACCTATAACACCCAACCAGCATACTACCACTCACTACCAACCCGCCAAAACTACCAAAAACCTAGACCAAGTTTCGACCGCAGACCACCCAGACAATACACCCCAATTGCTGAACCTATAGACCAGCTGTACGAGAGACAGAAGGTTGCCGGTTATATCACTCCCATTCCTGTTGTTGCTATGGAAAACACTTCCCAGTGGATTAAGCTATATAAGACATGTGCCATTCACTCAGGCATGAAAGGGCATACTATTGATAAGTATCGTACTTTGAAGGATAAGATTCAGACATTAATTGACACCAAAGTCATACAGGCAAAGGAGGCTGCACCCAATGTCCGTAATAATCCTCTCCCAGATCACAGGGGTGGAGGGGTAAATGTAATAGAGACTGATGAAGAATGGGACTCAGAGGGGTCAATTGGATTCATTCGAGAAGGGGATAATTCTAAAACATCTCCAGTCACTCTCACACCTATCATGGTACAAACTCAAGCACCAATTGAAGTCGAGGTAGCTTCACCAACTCTGTTTGAGGTTGAAGTAACAACACCCTTCACCGTGATGGCAGAAGCTACGCCGTCTTATAAGTCTAATGCTATACCATGGGATTATGTTGTGGAAGCAAGAAGGAAATGAAAGGCAAAAATGGTAGGATTTATACACCCGAGTATTTGGGAGGAACAAGCAAAGAAGCCGCCTCTAAACTGCCTGTCATTGAGGCTGGTCTAGATGATCTTTGGAGAAAGGTGCAGGCAAGAGAGTATTCTGTGGTTGATCATCTGAACAAAACCCCTGCTCAAATATCCATTTTATCACTGCTGCAAAACTCCGAGGCACATAAGAATGCCCTGATGAAGGTGTTGAATGAAGCATATGTACCCAACAACATCACCAGTGAAGAGATGGCCAACATGGTAGGGCAAGTGTTGGAAAGCCATAAGATCACTTTTCATGAAGACGAGCTGCCACCAGAAGGACTAAGTCACAACAGGGCACTATATATCACAGTGCAGTTTAAGGACAAGTTCATTGCCAGAGTACTGATAGATAGGGGTTCGAGTCTCAACATATATACACTAACTACTCTGAAAAGATTGGGTAAAGGCTTGCATGAGATACGAGCAGGAAGTATGAATGTGAAAGCATTTGATGGGTCTCAAAGGGCCACAATTGGGGAGGCCAACCTCAACCTACAGATGGGCCCAACCTGGTTTGATGTTGAGTTTCAAGTATTGGACATATCTGCTACCTACAACCTATTGTTGGGACGACCTTAAATACATGCCGCTGGGGCCGTAGCTTCTACTTTACATCAGGTCGTAAAGTTTGAGTGGAACCATCAGGAAGTGATCATCCATAGGGACGGAAGTAATCCCATTTACATCAATTAAACTATTTCGGTCATCGAGAATAGAAGGAAGTTTGGTGGAGAAACATACCATCACATCGAGCGCGTCAATGTAATTGAAAAGGACAAATGTTGGAGCAGTAAGATAGAAGGCATATTGGCATGGACAGGTTATGAACCTAGCAAGGGTCTCGGTAAGAATCTCCAGGGGGTCACCAAACCGATACAGCTAAAGCATCACGACACAACTTTTGGGCTTGGGTATGAATACATCTGGCACGAGTATCAGAATTGGTCGCCACCATAGCATGGTCGGTACCCTCTAGAGCAACCAGTACCATATTTGAGCCAGTTATTTCATCAAGCTGACATGATGTCGGAGTCCGAAGAAGATGGAGTTCTAGCTGGCATAAGGAATTTGTTTCTGGATGATGAAGACATAGATTGCGGTGCGATAGTTGAGGAGGAGGAGGAGGAGGAGGAGGAAGGCCTTATTTTGCAGACCTTGGAGAAGGTAGCTGTTCTCAAGAACTGGACTGCTGCACCATCAAGGGCCCGTCGAGTTCCTGGGTAGCCTGGCAATTAACATCATTTATTTTGAAAGCAATTTTATTAGCATCTAAGGCATTTTCAGTATTTTGTTTTAAGCATATTGTGTTTTGAAATAATTGCTCGGGTTATCGAGCCATACTTGTTTGACTTTTTCAAGATTTATCTAATGCATTGTTATCTTAGTAGTTATTATTATTCTTTACGTTGTTTCTCTATAGCATTATTATTACCTATCCCGATGAACCTACGACTGTGATATGTAATGAGACAACGCAACATAAGGATAGTGATTCAGAGGATCTGAAAGAGGATATAATACCCAAAGAAATTGTCAGAGAAGTGAAAAACTTTGAAAACAAGCCTAAGTCCAATTTGGATGAGACCGAAACAGTTAGTTTGGGAGATTCCGAAGCAGTCAAGGAAACGCGTGTAAGCATTCACCTATCACCGTCAGAGAAAGAAGAATACATCCGGTTCTTGAAGGAGTATGAGGATATTTTTGCATGATCCTATGATGATATGACCGGTTTGTGCACGTGCATAGTGTCTCATAAACTACCTACCAACCCTATGTGTCCACCTATAAAGTAGAAGTTCAGGAAGTTAAAACCAGATATAAGTCTGAAAATAAAGGAGGAAGTCACCAAGCAGATCAAAGCCAAGGTTCTCAGAGTAGTTGAATATCCAACCTGGTTAGCTAACATTGTGCTGGTTCCAAAGAAAGATGGGAAGGTCAGGGTGTGTGTCGACTATCAGAATTTAAACAAAGCAAGTCCCAAAGATGATTTACCTTTGCCCAATATACACATACGGATTGACAACTGTGCCAAGCATGAACTTCAATCCTTTGTGGATTTCTTGGTGGGATATCATCAGATCTGGATGGATGAAGAGGATGCTGAAAAGACAGCCTTTATTACACAGTGGGGAGTATATTGTCACAAAATGATGCCGTTTGGCCTAAAGAATGCTGGAACGACCTATATGAGGGACA
Organism: Nicotiana otophora; assembly: GCA_000715115.1. Taxonomy (NCBI): domain Eukaryota; kingdom Viridiplantae; phylum Streptophyta; class Magnoliopsida; order Solanales; family Solanaceae; genus Nicotiana; species Nicotiana otophora. The sequence continues at coordinate 41,828 of AWOL01S0024038.1, forward strand.
TGGCAACCATTTTCCACGACATGATACACAAGGAGATAGAGGTGTACATGGATGACATCATCATCAAATCCAAGAGAAGCATAGATCATATGACAGATTTGAGGAAATGCTTTGATTGACTTCGAAGATACAACGTGAAAGTAAATCTTGTAAAATGTGCCTTCGGAGTCCCTTCTAGAAAGTTGTTAGGGTTCATCGTCAGCCGCCGAGGAATTGAGCTAGACCCATCAAAGGTCAAGGCTATCCAAGATTTTCCACCTCCGAAGAACAAGAAAGATGTGATGAGTTTCTTGGGGCGTCTCAATTACATCAGCCGCGTCATAGAACAATCAATTGTGATTTGTGAACCGATTTTCAAAATGTTAAAGAAAAATGCTGCAACAAGTTGGACTGAAGAATGCAGGAAAGCCTTTGACAAGATCAAGGAATATTTATCCAAACCACCTGTTCTGGTCCCACCAGAACCTGGGAGACCTCTGCTACTCTATTTATCTGTACTGGATAGGGCTTTCGGTTGTGTCTTGGGACAACATGATGAGACGGTAAGAAAGGAACAAGCCATATAATATCTAAGTAAGAAGTTCACATCCTACGAAGCACGATATTCTTTGCTGGAGCGCACTTGCTGTGCTTTGACATGGATAGCTCAGAAGTTGAGTCACTACTTCTGTTCCTACACCACATATCTCATATCAAGAATGGATCCGTTAAAATACATCTTCCAGAAACCCATGCCTACGAGAAAATTAGCAAAATGGAAGATACTACTGAGTGAGTTCGAGATCATCTATGTAACTCAGAAGGCGATCAAAGGGCAAGCGTTGGCAGATCATCTGGTAGAAAATCCCGTGGGTGGAGAATACGAACCACTGAAAATGTATTTTCCCGATGAAGAGGTATCATTCGTAGGAGAATATATCACCGAAACCTATGACAGTTGGAGAATGTTCTTTGATGGAGCTGCAAACTTCAAAGAAGTAGGCATTGGAGCAGTTTTAGTGTTAGAAACAGGTCAACACTATCCAGTATCCGGAAAGCTCAGGTTTTCATGTACCAACAATATGGCAGAATATGAGGCCTATATCTTGGGGCTCAAGTTGGCCATTGACATGAACGTTCAGGAATTGCTGGTAATTGAAGATTCAAACCTTTTGGTACATCAGGTTCTAGGAGATTGGGCTACAAAGAATACCAAAATATTGCCATATTTGTACTATGTACAAGAGTGGATGAAGAGATTCACAAAAATAGAGTTCAAATATGTTTCGAGAATCCAGAATGAGTTCGCAGATGCGTTGGGCACTCTATCTTCCACGATACAACACCCCAGACAAGAACTTCATCGATCCTATTCTAGTAGGGATCTATAATCAACCAGCTTATTGTGCTCATGTTGAAGAAGCAACTGATGGGAATCCGTGGTTTCATAACATCAAAGAATACTTGGCAAAAAGAGAGTACCCGAAGCATGCAAATCATACCTAGAAACGCACACTATAAAGATTATCTAACCACTTCTTCCAAAGCGGAGGAATTCTGTACAGAAGGACTCCAGATCTAGGGTTATTATAGTGTGTCGACGCCAAGGAAGCATCCAAATTTCTTGAAGAGATACATGCCGGAACTTGCGGACCACACATGAATGGCTTCATCTTAGCTAAGAAGATATTAAGAGCAGGATATTTTTGGATGACTATGGAAACAAACTGCATCAGGTATGTCCAAAAGTATCATCAATTCCAAGTACATGCTTATATGATACGAGTGCCACCTAATGAACTCAATGCAACAAGTGCACCTTGGCCTTTCTCCGCCTGGGGTTGGATGTCATCGGTCCAATCGAACCCGGCGCTTCAAATGGGCTCAGGTTCATTCTAGTAGACATAGATTATTTCACAAAATGGGTTGAAGACTCATCTTACAAGGCTGTAACTAAGAAGGTCGTAGCAGACTTCGTTAGGGATCATATTGTCTGTCGATTCGGGGTACCAGAATCAATCATCACCGATAACGCCACCAACCTTAACAGTGATTTGATGAAATCCATGTGTGAAACCTTCAAGATCAAGCATGAGAATTCCACAACATACATGCCACAAATGAATGGAGCTGTGGAAGCCGCCAATAAGAATATCAAGAAGATATTAAGGAAGATGGTAGATAATCACAAACAATGGCACGAGAAGTTACCATTTTCCCTACTCGGATATCGCACCACGGTTCACACATCAACTGGGGAAACTCCTTATTTGCCGGTCTATGGCACTGAAGCCGTCATTCCCGCCAAAGTAGAAATTCCTTCTTTGAGAATCATACAAGATGTTGAACTCAGTGATGCATAATGGATACAAATTCGTTATGAGCAACTGGCTCTCATTGATGGAAAAAGAATGAATGCAGTATGTCACAGTGAATTTTACCAGAACAGAATGTCCAGAGCTTTCAACAAAAGGGTCAGGCCTAGACAATTCACACCGGGGCAGCTGGTGCTGAAGCGGGTCTTCCCGCATCAAGATGAAGCCAGATGGAAATTTTCACCCAATTGGGAAGGTCCCTAAATGGTTCACAGAGTACTAACAGGAGGAGCGCTCATACTCGTAGAGATGGACGGAGAAGTTTGGCCAAAACCTATCAACTCAGACGCAATCAAGAAATACTATGTTTAGATTGTTTATATTTCTTCATCTGATGTAACTGAACTACGCTTGACCTGATTCCCATTTAAGAGGGGATACATAGGCAGTCTGTGGGTTCGGTCATATCTCAATAAAATCTTCATTTTTGCCATGGTCAGAAACTGGGACAGAATTTTGAGGAGGACCCTCAAAATTCTAAAGCAAGTCCAGCCAATTTCATCATACGCAGAACAATCAAAGAATTGCTTTTAAACCGGGGCAGAATTTTGAGGAGGACCCTCAAAATTCTAGAGCAAGGAAGCCGCAATGTCTCTAAAATATGTCGCAGTCATTGGTTTACCTAACTTAGTCGATATTGCATACTACTATATTTAAACTACATTCATCAAATGCACACATTTCTTTCAAAAACCTTTATTTCTATAAACAGCCAGATGTTACCCAGGGTAACTCAAAAAGGATCTAAAGACAGGAGCACATGTAAGGCAAAAGACAAAAACGCGAACCAACCTTCCCCCACAAAACTCACAATTTTTCTTTGAATGTAGGTACAATAAGATAACGATACTTGTAGATACATCAATATACTGCCTTCAGATTATCTAGCACAAATATCTTTAGCTAAGAAATACTTTTCCACTTGCCTCTTATTCTTTGCATGAGGCTTAGCATTGCCTCCCTAATTGCAAAAGGCTAAGCACTGCCTTTCCTTTCATGAGACTAAGCATTGTCTCCTTTCTTTGCATGAGACTAAGCATTGTCTCCTATTTGCACGAGGCTAAGCATTGCCTCCGTAATTGCATAAGGCTAAGCATTGTCTTTCCTTGCATGAGACTAAGCATTATATCCTTTCTTTGCATGAGACTAAGCATTGTCTCCTATTCGCACGAGGCTAAGCATTGCCTCTTAACTGCATAAGGCTAAGCACTGCCTTTCCTTACATCGAGACTAAGCATTGTCTCCTATTTTGCATGAGGCTAAGCCTTGCCTCCCTAATTGCATAAGGCTAAGCGCTGCCTTTCCTTGCATGAGACTAAGCATTATCTCCTTTCTTTGCATGAGACTAAGCATTATCTCCTATTTGCACGAGGCTATGCATCGTCTCCTTAACTGCATAAGGCTAAGCATTTCCTCCTTAACTGCAAAAGGCTAAGCGCTGCCTTCTTTGCATGAGACTAAGCATTGTCTCCTATTTTGCATGAAACTAAACACCGCTTCCCTTACTCGCATGAGACTAAGCGATGTCTCCTATTTTGCATGAGGCTAAGCCCTGCCCCGTCCTCTTGCATACGACTAAGCACTACCTTTTCCTTAGGATTAACTACTATCCCCACTACGCCACCTAAGACCTAGCACTATCCTCTATTCACCTAGGGCTAAGCACTGCCCTCATCTTACACAAGACTAAGCCTTGTCTTGTCTCATCTTCGCATGTGACCAAGCGTCACATCTTTTCACTTCATAGGCTGAAACATCACCATTTTGTCCAAAGGCGTCATAGTCCGAAGGCATCATCCTCATAGCCGGAAGACACCATTCCATGGCCTGAGGATCTCTCAGTATTGCACATCATTATTCAAAGGCGTCATGGTTCAGAGGCACCATTTTCATGGCCCGTGGACATCATTTCATGGCTTGCGAATCCCTTATCACATGATTCATGGCCCAGGACTTCATGGTCTAAGGACATCATCCTCATCGTCCAAAGACAACTTTTATGGTCCAAAGGGAATTTGCATCATGTTTAAATTCTCGCAATAATCCATATATACTTGCGTGCATCGTATTTTAAGTTTTGTAGGTAATCCAAGAAGTAACCGTTCTCCTAACGGGAGCAATCTTCGCTCCGGTTTCCGTTAAACATTCACATCCTGCAATTATTTCAAATGCAACCAACCACCATCAGTTACCACTTTTACTTGATAATCATCCAGATACTCGTTTAATGATACATCCATAACATTTCAGAGTCATATTCATGATTTCGCGCAAATTCATCTGATATTGTCCTATCCAAAAGAACCCTTTCCGAAGCATACGTCTGTTCTTATGGCAACTCCATCGGTTCAGTTCACCGTTGGATCCAGAACTACATATAGCCTGATTCCCGTAACACCAGGGATATGTAGGCAACTTAGGAATCAGGGTTCGACCCCCATTTTTCAAATCACACCATCCCTCACTCAATTCAGCCAAAAAGGGTCATCATATTTTTTACACGACAACTCTTTCATCATTTCCGGGTAAAGTTGGGCAGTTGTTGATACCTAATTTTGCCCTCATATTTTTCAAAATATATACATGCCTTCAAAATAGCATTTTATGCATCATTATTTAGTTTACAAATCTATACAAGCATTTCCTATAATTTTCATATTTTTAGAGCTCTTAAATTAATGTTTCTTGCATTTAAATTATATAAATACCTAGTAATTATCCCTTTAAATTATTTTGTGACGACTTAGTTACCTAAAATTATTATTTTGCACCTATAATATATGTTTCAAATATTTTATTTCATCCATATAATTATATTAGCATTTTAAGCTATTTATCTAATTTTGCAATGATGACCTATATTCATGCACAACTACTCTTTATTTTATATTAGTTGTGTCAAAATAGCATATTTATATATTTTTATAATACTAAGTTATTATTTTAAGCATTTCAGTGCATAAATAATATTTTTATTTATTTATTAAGTATTTTTGTATAAATCATTTTGATAAAATAGCCCATTCTAACTAATTTTGGACCACATTAGTAGCCCAAACCTTTGCCCAGTCCATCCCAGCCCAAAGCCAAATGACCCTTAGTCTCAAACCCGGACGGAACCCGTCTCAAATAACCCACCGCGTTTCCCTTGTGATCCTGGCCATTGATCTTAAATGATCAACGACCCATAATTAACCTACCCGTTTTATATTACCTCTCACCCTAAACCCTAAAGACCCATTTTCCCATTTACTCGCCCCCTCTAAACTCTCTCTGTCTCGCCTCTCTCTTCAGAAACCCTAGTCGCCTCCCCAATCTTCTCGAAATCCAAGTAAATCATGGATTCCCTCAGTGATTTATTTGCCTTTTACGCGTTATCTCGTTGTTACTTGCAAGATTATGGTGTTAGTTGGTACTTATGTAAACATGGCAAGTACGATCTCTCCGATTCTGTCCGAATGAGTCCTATTTCTTAAATCTGGACCGTATTTCGTCTACACAAGTCTGATTCTACATTGTGTGAGTCCGATTTCCTTTGGATTTCTACTGATTTACACTTTCCCTAAAAAACTAGGGTTTATCAGATTCCTCTCTTAAATCAATTTCAAATTGATTTGCATGCTGTCTTTCCATATTTGTTGCTTAATTTACTCTGTTTCCTTATGTGTTTGTTTGATTTTTGACTGCTGTATAAATCCCATCATTTTCCCTTCTTTAGGGGAGACTTTTGAAAAAATCGATTTCTTCACTAACATTTTGAGGTTTTTGCTAATCTCTTGCTTGGTATTCTGTATTGGCCAGCTGAAAGCCAAGGCCATTAGCATCTTGTTACTTAACCCATTCTTGGTGCGAGCACTGCCCTGAGTTCATCGGAACTCTTGGGAACTTTGACGCATTAGGGATCCGTGGTTATCTGTGGAAACCTATTCTTTACTATTCTTCGCTTAACCGGCGAGTCACTATACTTTGCAATTTCGTTCTTAGGCATCTATGGTTTGTATACATTTTCATTCCTGAGATTGGTCAGTTCAGTATGTTTTCTGGATTGCTTTTGTGTGTAATTCCGTTTGCTTTCCGCAACTCTTTAGGTCTCTTTAGCCTTTAGCTTCAAGCATGCCTAAACCGAGTTCTATCAAGTTCTGACCAGTCAATGTGTTAGAAATTATTACCGTTTGGGACTCTTACACTTGTTAGTATTTTTTGATGTTTAATTTAGTCTTTTGCTATCAATCTTGTTACTTGAATATGCCTTACTAATATAATTTGTACTTCTTTAGTCGACTAGTGTAGTGAGTACAAAAGCATGGATATGCACACCTACTGCATGGCACAAGCCTGTTTCCCATCATATTCTGAATTTTTGTGGTAGCTTGCTTATCTAACATGTTTGACCCTACTCTCTATCAATATGCCTTTAGCATGTTTAACCCCCTCCCTGATTCACCAGTGGTTATAATCTACTTTTCTCATGTCTAAATGCTGCCCTATTGCCAAATTAGCATGACTGTTTCATAACATCAAGACCTATACTTAGTACAATCTGGATCTTCTTTAGGTAAATAGTCTACTGTGTCGATGCTAGAATACATACTTGCGCTATTTAGCTTACTCTTCACTATGTACTGAATCTCTATGATGCTTGTCTTGCATACATAATGTGTTTTAATGTTATAAGACCTTTTCCCTCAACTGTGATCTTGCTTCCTTGCTAATATGCCCCCCAATATGTCTTAATCCCCTGTTCTTTCAGTGATTGCTTGGACTGTCATAATGTGTGCTCCCTATCATGTTCCAATGCAATCTTGCCTCCTAATGAGAATTAACATGTTTTTCTTATGATACTAAGATGCATGCTTAACTTAATCCGAACCTCTTAGGTCTTAATTGATTTAATGTCATGAGCGATAATCTATGTATATCTTGCAAACCTCTTTCTTCCCCAATTTCTTTCAATATGAGGCTATCTAAGTGGTGATTTGTTGTCCTGCTGAACCTACTGGCCTATTTGATTAATTACTCTATATGCTCAATTTGGCTATGTCTACTTTAGAATATGAATGTATCTCCTAACTTTTGTCCATTTTCCTCACTGGCAACTTATGCTATTCTGAACTCTTCATTCTTAGCCGGGTGAAAGCTAAGGCTACCTAGGTTCTATTTTTGGCCTCCCTAGTGTGAGCACTGCTCGGGGTCCAATTGAGACCCTTGTGAACTCTGACACACCAGGGCTTGGTCCTTAGTCACTCCATCAATCTCGAAATTATTCCTATTCACTCTACTTCCCCCATGTTCTGTGTTGTGTACCTGAATTGGTTAGTTCAAGTGATGCAACACTTGGTGCCATGGTTGAGTAAACTGGTTCTGGACTCCTCTATGGATCCCTGAGTCGTGTATTGAATGTGGATCTTTATTGAAGGCCTGGGTATGCTGTGTAAGAGCTATTGAAGGCCCAGGCAATACTGGGTATTTATTTTATTTGGGCCTGTTGTGGGTCTCTTATCGCTGTTATGTGACATTTGTATTTTTACTCATATTTGAGCCTGTAATAACCTTTGTATAAACAATTGGGGAATTAGTAAGAAGGGGAAACAGGTATGTCTAAGTTTGCATGAAAGGGTAGCCAACATGCCTATAGGATTCACATAACTTATCCAACCTACTATGTATATACCTTTAATCTTGGTTGCATTGTTAGACATCATGCCATTAGGACAAGTACACACACACACTGTCTGCTAGCAAATATAATTCAAATGTTGCCATTATTCTCACTACTACGTGTTACTAGAAAACCTGTCTATAGGAATAAATGTTAATGAACATTCCTTCAATTCACTTCATTTATTCACTAGAAATCATGCCTATAGTATTTTGATCACTTCATTTGCTATTGTATCACATTGTTCACTAGATATCTTGTTTATAGGACTAAGTATAAATAAAACGATTTCTAATCATCAATTGTAAGAGATCCTGCCTATAGGAAATAATTGCTTGTTAATTGGTTAATATAGACTACTTAAACAATGTTCCTGATCGTCACTGTTAGGAAAATCTGGGCTCTCCCCAGCAGATTCTATTTTACCCAACTGCGTAGATCACCTAAGCATCATACATATAGGATTGGTAACTTAAAACTCTCAATAATTAGCTTATAATACCCGCATGATTCTGTCTATACGCTATATCGTGTATCGAAAATTACCTTCATACTTTGATCGCCTAGTGATTGGCATATGTGTTTGCGTGCATTTATTGCTTAAATGCGGAGGCAAACTTGAGCCCCCTTTATTTCCATATTTGAAGTCCAATGTGTTTTGTATGTCGCCTAGTTTTATCATTTTGAGCAGCCTAAGTTTAAGTCTACAACCACCCTAAATAGAGGTCCAATACCTCCCGGACCATAGGTATGGTACGGATAATGCACGCATAGGGTGCGACCTATAATTGAATTAGAACGCTTTAGGTAACAACTTTAACATAGTAATCAGGTAGCAGGAGATGATAGTCTGTGCCCGCTGAATAATATGAGTAACACCCCATCTTGAGAGAGTTACAAAGTATTATTTATGTTGCACGGGGTGATCCTTTAGGCAAAAACACTTAGGACCCCCTTCTTCTTTATATGTTGTCATTATATCTAAATAGTTGTATCCTTATATTCGCACAAAGATCTATATTAATCATGTTGTAATAAAGTTCTATGACTTCTGAACTCCCTTTGTTTATTTGATCACCTAGCTTAATCGTAATCCACATAATCTTTAGCTCAGCCGGGACCCACAATTCTGTACCTCGAGGAGTGCCTAACGCCTTCTCTTTGAGGTAACTTGAGCCCTTACCCGATCTTTGGTGGCATTGACTAGTCAAACAGAGTCATTTGCATAATAGGTGCCCTAACGCACCTTAAACTGTTAGGTGGCGACTTTCCTCTTTTAATACCTCCTTAAAAGGGTTCTCATATGTCAAAACCCAATTTCGCGAGAAAATGAGGGTGCGACAATGCACACCCACACGCCCGTCACCTAGCATGCACGTCACCTCAACATCAATCACATAGCATGTAATTCGGGATTTCATACCCTCAACACCTAGTTTAGAAGTGTTAAATACCTCGAACAAGCCAAATCCAATACCGAGAAAGCCAAACAATACTCCAAAAATGCCATCTCGCGCGTACCGGCCTCCGAACGGCTCGAAACTAGCCCTAAGCAACTCAATTAGATCAAATAATGCCTAAGGAAATAATTTCAAATGATAAAGGCTGAATCATTAATCAAAAGCCCAAAGTCAACCAAAAAGTCAAACCCAGGCCCGCACCTCGGAACACGACAAAACTTACAAAATCTGAGAACTCATTCAATTACGAGTCCAACCATACTAGTTTCACTCAAATCCGACTCGGAATCGTTGTTTAAAACTCAAATATTCGCTCTATGAAACTTTAGTGAAAACCCCCAATTTTCTCTTTTGAAATAATCAACCAAATGCAAAAAACGAGGATAGATTCAAGAAATATAATGAAAAATTGAGTAGAGAACACTTACCCCAATCCACATGGCAAAAATCGCTTAAACATTCACTTCAATCCGAGCTCCAAAGCTCCATAGCTCCAAATATGCTAAAATGACCGAAACCTCCGAGATAGAGTACTTTATAATCACTGGGCGAATTAATGAATCGTGATCGCAGAAATATCATAGTGATCGCGAAGAAGCAAAATGTACTACCCCAAAAATACACAACGCGATCGCGTACAACCCTTTGCGATCACGATTAACAAACAACACTTCCTCCACAAATCCTTTATGCGATAGCGAATTGAATCATGCGAACGCGAAGCACACACCTCTTACGTGAACGTGTAGAAGAAATTCCAGTTCCCAGCTGCCCATTCTTAACACTATGCGAATGCTGCCTACACCATGCGAACACGGACAGTAACCAGCTCTAAGGTACACGATCGTGGTCCTCTAATCGCGGCCGCGATTAAGAATTTGCCAGCTCCAAGTTTTTCCTCTGCGCGATTGCATGACATACTAAGCGATTGCATAGGCCAATCGAAGCACCCAAAACACACCAACAATGAAAACATGAAGAAAAATAATCTGAAACACGTCCATAACTCACTCGGTCCCCTCGGTACCCCGTCCGAATATACAAACAAGTCCCACAACATAATACAGACCTACTCGAGGCCTCACATCATGCATAACAATATCAAAATGACGAATCGCACCTCAATTCAAACTTAAATGAACTTTGAACTTTCAAATTTTAAAACTCACGTTGAAACATATCAAATCAACACGGAATGAACTCAAATTTCGCACACAAGTCCCAAATGACATAACGAAGCTATTCCAACTGCCGGAACCACTATCTGAATCCGATATCCTCAAAGTCAACTCTTGATCAAACCTATGAACTTTCCAAACCTTCAAATTTCCAACTTTTGCCAATTAGCGACGAAACCTTCTAGAAATACCCAATTACAAATCCGGGCATACGCTCGAATCCAAAATCACCATACGTACCAAACAGAACAATTAAAACTCCAATTCGAGGTCAAATACTTAAAAGTAAAACTTGGTCAACTCTTCCAACTTAAAGCTTCAATCATGAAATGCATTCTTCCAAATCGATTTCGAATAATTTGAAAACCAAAATCGACGACTCATACAAGTCATAATAGATCATACAGAGCTACTCATGCCCTCAAACTACTGAGCGAAGTACAAATGCTCAAAAAACCCGGCTAGGTTGTTACATTCTCCCCCACTTAAACATACGTTCGTCCTCGAACGTGTTAAGAGTTGTTCCACAGCCGGCAAATCACTGTGTAACCTTACCATGCACATACCTGGGGGTGATCCCACATCACCCTAATCTGTCTAAGCCTGACGACACAACCTAACTGAAGGACCTTAATTCAACCTTAGCCCATAAACCTTAGAACATAATTTCCAACATCCGGAATTTCCTATATGACCCGAATCTCGCATCTACACACTGTATAAGTCTGAACAAGTTGCATCAAGCTATAACCATAACCCAAGTCATAATTACATGATATACCCCATATCTCAAATACTCATAGCAATAACTTCCGATCACCGTAGGCGCTCAAAACAACCCAATACCGGTAACATACCTCATATCGAACAAAACCCCATTCTAAAACCTTCGTACACTGCCGATGATGAACGAAACAGACAGAAACTCGTAACCACTTATTAGATCAACAAGTCATGAAACTCTCCCTTCTTCGACAAGAACTATAGCCAATTTCTAAGGCGACTTTCGATATTATCCTTCCAAATATACCACAATCAGATCTGATAGCACCCATTCTAGGTCCGATGACCTCATCTTATCAAATACAACCGCCCTACTGACATGCCACACCAATACAACCTTAAGCCACAAACTGTGCAATCCGTGCACCAATACGCAATAATTCAAGTGTACTCAAACATAGAAAATGACTCAAATGAGAGAATCACCCCGCAAGCTCAACAAGTACTACCTCAACGCAATGCTAAGAACCCATCACACACCGCAGAACCAAAACGCACGAATCTAACACAAAGAATTATATCCCAACGTAACTTCGCTGCAATGCGTGACCCTATCCAAACACTGGTCCACATGAAATACCTCAAGTCACAATGCTCAAAATCAACAACCACGCACAATTTGATGTCTAGTAACCAAAGTGCATAACCATAACCACTGAGAAGTAACATCACCATATATCACAACCAGACAAAGGCCATAACCAAGGCGCAATCAACCATTCCACACCTCGATAACCATTCCACTCGAAATACGCTACAATACCCAAACAGAACCCCTCCATATGTGCATATAACCAACAAATCATAACCCCTCGCAGAATAGAAGAGTAACCCATAGAACATATCAGAATACGAACAAGATCAACTCTAACCGACTGACTCATCCCCTAACACTAACCGTGCTGAGTCAACAAATTCAACCCGGTGCCAGATACATATTTTTATTAGGCCTACTAATGGCCGCCCATATCGAACCTGGTCCCCCACAAATAGATAAATAACCCTACGAAAGTACACAATGACTGAACCATAACGCATACTATCATCTGGCCAACTTTGGCCACATTTTCCCACATTCTACAACCACGAAATGGTCTGCTTATGAGAACTCCCAGTCTCCAAATCCATAGAACACACGAATCACCATATCTAATCCCATCTCCACCGCTTGAATGTCTAACACATCTCTCATACACGATCATCACACTAGGAATACTTCGCGCACCTTCTCAGGAAATACGAAGTAGTTATAGCATTCATCTAAATATCAGAAACCATCCATGTTGTCTAAGAATTTATGATCTTCCCTTTAAAACTAACCGTGACCTTGCACATGCAAATCCCAACCTCACACAACACACCACATCTATCATGCCATCATAGGAAAATTACGAGAATCTTATAATCAACTCTGAGTCACAAGCAAACTACACACTCAATTAGCTAGGAACATTCAATTTGATCTCATCCAGGAGAAAATCACAATACGCAACATGTTCCTCACTCCAGTAGGAAATATACACCGCTAACCGTGGTAGAAATCCTCGAGAGCACATTGAAATCCATTCGCATACAATCAAGCCGTCAGAATTGAATCTCTCTAACTCAACCAAGCCACGCGAGTCACCAAACCCAAGAGTACTACCACAAAACACCTGTAGAGACTCACCACATCATGAGAACCAAAAGAACCAAGCATACCATTACCCTATTGATCCAACCTACTACCAAGCTGCCCTATTCCTCCGAGTTCCTTCTGAATTACCTTCAAGTTGATACTTCTCCTTGCCATAACACCACGATCCTTACCCAAAACTCACCACAAGAGGTCCTAACATAAAACCATAAACCTTAAAACCCATAAGCTGTTGTATTCCCTCTTAAGCACCCCAGAAGTACCACAAATGAGACACTCACTCTAAAGAGACCTTATGTGAGTCTAAGGACGTTTCCTTCACCTTCCTGATAATGAAATATATAATCCATAATGATATAGAAATACCGCGAGTCTCCACACCATCTAATGTAAATCTCAGATTCTAGCCATATACAAATTTGAAAAATTCTCAATTGCTACATATAAATCTTGAATCTATTAGAACCTTCTCGAGAGTCATCCACTCTGCTCAAATCTCAATTGCACCCCAAACGGGCCGAACGACTTGTGCCCCATTATCATGACAACGCCCAAGGAAGTAACCCCCGCCTTAACGCAACTGAGCAAATTCCTACTCCATGCACACTACATCTTCCACAATAACAACTCAATCATTCCATAATCCCCATATACCCATAAAGTGTAACATAACCCGTATCTATAAATTCCTTTACTTAAGTCATCCTCGATCTTAATCTCTGCAAGTCATATCCGGTCACAAGTATGCCTAAAATTGAAACCAGTACAACACATAACTATGCATTCAAATCGTCGATAGCAGACTCCCCCACTTGTCTCAAAGTCATATAACAAAACACTCGATAATTCATAATACCCATACTCTATTACTTACATGACCTCGCACCAAAATTCAACTCAATCCTTTATAACCTCATATAACACAAATCCTCTAATACCTCAAATCATCTGCAAACCTCGCATTCATTCTCGTGATGGTCAGGTCAACTATTACAACCGATCCAAACTCAGATCACACAAATATAACCCACTGTTAGAAAAGGAATCCTCCACACAACATCATAAGGATAACGCATTAGTAGGTTACTTCGTAAGTTATAACACACATGCTTACCCTCAAACTGACATCTCTTTATACCCTTTCGCAACCACAACTACTACGCCATCACTTAATTTTCCCGAGTTTGAACTCACCAACAATGCATGCGAACCTAATTCATTCCACAATTAAACAACATGCAAGATCCTTCAATACACTCATAACTCGAGACTATACGTCACATCAAGAGAGAAATCAAGCACCCAATAGTCCCTTGTTTTCATCTCAAGCAAACTTTTCTCATCATATTCAATCCATTTGATCGCATCCTGTAGTCACATAATACTCATCATATAGCCATCCAACCACTCATCGAGCCATAAATTCCACTAATAGGGATACTACCGGACTTATAAGTCCAAAAGCACGTGCTCACACAATTGAAATCCCCGTGCTCAAGCTACAGTCATAACCCGGCCTCAAGTCCTCCAGACTGGCTCATCATCAGCACACAAAAATCACATCTCGCACCTCATTCATGGAATCACAAGTCGTAGATGCACATCTAATACTGAGCGCTCACATGCGCATATGAATGCGTGGAAGGAATTCAAAGAGTTACGCTTTGAGCTGAATCAATGCTGCAAGATAAGGAAAGAAAGATGTGCAGTTTATACTAAATGCCCTGTAGCCTCTTGAAGATAGGTATGGACATCATCATACCGATCCGAAAAACTCTACTAGACAGTTGCTCATGACTCGTATAACCTATGAACCTAGGACTCTAACACCCACTTGTGTCGACCTAAAATCTAACTAGTCGTAATGGCACCTAACCCAACCCGCTAGGTAAGCCAATTAACAACTATCCAATTTAATGAGAATTATTAAGAGAAGAAATTATAATATATCTACTGTTATACAAAAATTTCTCAAGGACTGGTAGTACAAATCATGAGCTTCTAAGATTTAGATTTTCTTTACAAAACTGAATTGAAATAATTACAACATCTATTTGAAATGTAAATGAACAGAATTCAAATTTAATGCTACCAAGGACAAGTGATAGCCATAACTCGAACGCAGGTACATCTTCAAATCCATCTTCCACCGTATGCAGCAACATAACCATCAAACATTTGCACGCAAGGTGCAAAAGTGTAGTATCAGTACAATTGACCCCATGTACTCAATAAGTAACAAACCTAACCATATGTTGAAAGTAGTGACGAGTTGGGACAAGGGTCAGAGTCCAACTACAATAACCAACCACAATTCATAACAATATAATACAAATGGTACAAGAAAATATCTCAGATATAGGATGCTCAACTCGTTCACAGTTACGAAAAATAGGCATGCCTTTTCAATTATAACAGTAAATCCCAAATCTTTCACCGAAAACACAAAAAACATATGAGTAAGTTTGAAAATTATTATATTTCCAAAAACCTTTCAACAACAAAAAAATGTTTTAATTTTAGATAGCATGAGGAAATTACATCGCTATGCCTACATATCAATGTGTAGGTGAAATCAGAAATGTCACCAAAATTGAGTAGCGCAAGGAAATGCATCTCTATGCCTGTATCTCAAGTACACATATCAAATGCAATACATCTCAATAATGAACTCATGTACTCACACTCTCAGAGTACGCGATCTCACTGTCTCGTATTCTCACTCACCATGCTCAAGACTCAGCACACTCAGTCACTCAATACTGTACATGGCATATCCATCCCAAACATAAATAAATCCGGACAGATTCAGCCCAATGCAAATGAATCTAGGGCACATCCAGCCCAAAAATCAATAAAACCTGCGCCCACTGTGGATGCGTAGGCTACGGAGGGGCATATCTAGCCCAAGCGCTATAATAAGACAAATCCAGGCATGAATCAATTAAGCCTGCTACGGCGTGCATCGCGATCCCATAAATATCACTCACAACAGGCCCTCGGCCTCACTCAGTCATCAATCTCTTCAGTCTCTCGGGCTCACAACACTCATGCTAAGCAGCCCTAATCAATTATACAAGATGTGATAATATACGATAACATATACTGAGATATGATACGTAAAGATGAATGTGACTTAATACATAACTACAATTAAGTAAATAACTCAACATCAAAGAATGACCATTGTGGGTCCTAGTAGTGCCATCATATAGCCTAAACATGATTTGTAGCATGAATCACAACTCAAGTACTCTAACACATAGAGTACTGTAAATATTTTCAGATAAGATGGCTATGCGGTTCCATGGAATTGACTAAATCACAATTACTACGGTGCACGCTCACACGCCCGTCACCTAGCATGCGTGTCATCTCAACATTAATCACATAACATGTAATTCGGGATTTCATACCCTTAGCACCAAGTTTAGAAGTGTTACTTATCTCGAAGAAGCAAAATCCAATACCGAGCAAGCCAAACGATACTCCAAAAATGCCATCTCATGTGTACCGTCTTTCGAACGGCTCGAAACTAGCCAAAAGCAACTCAATTACATCAAATAAAGTCTAAGGAAAGAATTCTAAATGATAAAGGTGGAATCTTTAATCAAAAACCCAAAGTCAACCAAAGAGTCAAACCCGGGCCCGCACCTCAGAACCCAACAAAACTTATAAAATTTTCAATTACGACTCCAACCACACTAGTTTCACTCAAATCTGACTCTGAATCGATGTTCAAAACTGAAAAATTTGCTCTATGAAACTTTAGTAAAAAATCCTCAATTAATTTTTTTGAAATCACCAACCAAATGCCAAAAATGAGGATAGATTCATGAATTATAACAAAAATCGAGTAGATAACACTTACCCCAATCCACATGGTGAAAATTTCATCAAAAATCGCTTTAATCCGAGCTCCATAGCTCCAAATATGCTAAAATGGCCAAAACCTACGAAATAGAGTGCTTTATAATCACTGGGCGAATTAATGAATCGCGATAGAGGAAATACCATCACGATCGTGAAGAAGGAAAATGTACTTCCCCAGAAATACACTATGCAATCGCGTACAACCCTTTGCGATTGCAATGAACAAATAACACTGCCTCCATAAATCCTTTACGTGATCGCGAATTGAACCCTGCGAACGCGAAGCACACGGGCTCCCACACTATGAGAATGCGTCACTTCTTACACGAACACGTCACTTCTTACGCGAACGCGTAGAATAAATTCCAGTTCCCAGATGCCCATTCTTGACAGTATGCGAACGCTGCCAACACCATGCGAACACGAACAATAATCAGCTCTAAGGTACGCGATCGCGATCGCGATCCACTAATCGCGACCGTGATTAAGAATCTGCTAACTCCAAGTTTTTCCTCTACACGATCACATGATATATTTCGCGATCGTGTAGGCCAATCGAAGCACCAGAAACCAGAACACACCAACAATGGAAACATGAAGCAAAAATGATCTGAAACACGTCCGTAACTCACCCGGGCCCCTCGGTACCCCGTCCGAATAATAAAACAAGTCCCATAACATAATAAGGACCTATTCAAGGCCTCAAATTACGCATAAGAACATAGAAACGTTGAATCACACCTCAATTCAAACTTAAATGAACATTGAACTTTCAACTTTCAAAACTCGCGCCGAAACATATCAAATCAACCCGGAATGAACTCAAATTTCGCACACAAGTCCCAAATGATATAACGAAGCTATTCCAACTCTCGGAACCACTATTCGAATCTGATATCCTCAAAGTCAACTCTCGGTCAAGCCTATATACTTTTCAAACCTTCAAATTTTCAACTTCGCCAATTAGCGCCGAAACCTTCTTGAAACACCCAAATATAAATCCGGACATACGCCCGAGTTCCAAATCACCATCCAGACCTAACTGAACCATCACAACTCCAATATGAGGTAAAATACTAAAAATTCAAACTTGGTCAACTCTTCCAACTTAAAGCTTCAATCATGAAATTCATTCTTCCAAATCGATTCCGAATAACCTGAAAACAAAAATCGATAATTCACACAAGTCATAATACATCATACATAACTACTCATGCCCTCAAACTACCGTGCAAAGTGCAAATTCTCAAAACGACCGGCTGGATCATTACAATGAGTGTCCATTATTCTTTTCAAGGATTTCGATGTGGCGAGATTGGTTTGTTTTAGAACCCGTTTGGCCAAACTGCCAAAAATTGCTTATTTTGAAAAGTACTTTTTTTTCAGAAGTACTTTTTTCAATAGTACTTTTGAAAACAAAATAGTTTGTGTTTGGACAATTCATTTAAGTTCTTTTTTTAATATTTGGTAAAAATATTATATTTGGCCAATCTTTTTAAAAAGTATTTTTGGGTGTCCAATTACCAAAAATGATAGTACCAAGGTCTTATAACTATTTTAAATAGAAAAAGGAACTCAAATATTTATCGTATGAGACTTTTATTATTTTTTATTTTGTAAAATTAAAATATAAAACATAAAGTAAACATATATCTTAAAGATTTAAATCAACATAACATATATAGTTATACCAAAACATATAATATATCTAGTTTAATTACTTATTGTCATCACTAAGTATGAATTAGAAGTCTTTTTCACAAATTACTATATGTTGATAATCCACCATGAAATAATAAGCATAGTCACTCACACATGATAATAATTCTCATTAATTTAATCTCTAATTATATCACACAACGACTCCATATTAGTAGAAGACTTTCCTTACATTTCTAAAGGAATACCAAAAGGCCCATCTCCTTCCTCAATCTCTACAGCAATGTCTTCATTAACATAATAGTTGAATTCCTTATCGGTAGAAGAATATCGTCGGATCAAATTATGTATAGTCATGGTATTTGTAACAAGATAATTCTGAGTGTCAAACTTGAAAGATGTCATCGAACATAAAATAGAAATAATTTTAAATATATAAAAAATTATTATTTTCGTAAAACAAATAGTTAAGTATGTTTAAATTCAAATTAAAAAAGAGCAACTAATTATTAACAACACATAATGCATAATTTAAATTTTTAAAAATTTAAACTAAAAAGAAACTAATTATTACCTAACCTAACTAACGTTCTCCTAAATTGCCAAGTGACCTATTGTGAGACTGTCATTTGGCTTAATGTGGAGGATTGTTTTTAACAATATTGATTATGCGACGCAATTATAAATTTATTACCTATTTGTAGGTAATTTTCATAAATTAGATTTGATAAATGTTTTAAAGTTTCGCAAATTAATAGCCTATAACAGAAGAAATTATAAATGATTATTTGTAGGAAGAGAATTGATAATCCAAAGAAGGATGTAGATAATTTGATTTAGTGTGAAAGAAGAAGAATATAATTTGGAAAGTTATAAGACATTACACAAAGAAAAAATCAAAAACAAGAAAAGTCAAAAGAGAATTTGGAAAGTTACAATATATTCATATATATGATATCTCTAATTTGAAGAGAATGGTAGAAACCAGAAACAACAAAACTTAAATTAGTAAGGGATAATTTGAAAAATATAAATTTATGGTGAGGATAATTTTATCTTGAATAAATTAATTTTCTTCTTATGCTTCTGCTTCTGTTTCTTGGAAGAAGTTAGAATTTTCTGCTTCTTCCCAAAAGCAGAAAAATTGCTTCAGCTACTGGCCAAAAGTACTTCTCTGTCTTGGCCAAACAACTTAAAAATTTTAAATACTTTTTTCAGGAAAAAAGTACTTTTAACCTCCTAGAAGCTTGGCAAACAGGCTCTTAAGATCTCTTCTATAATGTTGTTTCTGTTCTTGTGCATTGTTCTTACCAGTGGCATTCTGTCAAGTTTGATGTGTTTTCAGATAGTACCTTGAGTCCAGAAAATATGATTTCCTTTTGTGCTTAATCTTGATATTTCCTCAAAATTTGCATCTACATCACACTTATATATGTATCTATTTTACTTTACCGAGCCGCGTTATATTCAATCGCGTAAGGCACCTATCGGGCAACCACTAATCAGTTAGGTTTGATAAAATATGATATGAGATATTACCGAGCCCTTGTGTGACCGGGTACGATGATGTGTGATGTGAGGTTACCAAGTCCTCTTGAGGACGACTACATCGAGTTGTGTCGAGACCAGGTATAGCCGAGACCTCCTGAGGCCTGGTACGAACAAGTCATCTATGACGTCGGGTATGGAGCGATGTGTGATATGAGGCTACCGAGTCCTCTTGCGTCCGACTACGGCGAATCCTGTTGAGGCCGGGTACAGTCACGACCTCCTGAGACCTGGTACGACCGAGTCCTTTATGAGGTATATAAATTCAGCCACTCTTTGGGGCATAACATCGTATTTCACTCCATAATGCATGACCCCAGAGAGTGGCTTGTATTTTACAAAAGCTTGCATACATTCACATTTCATGGTTATAGCAGCTTGCACCTCCGGTGGCCTGTCTACCGTATCCAGGTTATGTTTGTGCATGTTATCCATTTTACATACTCAATACATCTTTCATACTGACGTACTCTTCTTTGGACGCTATGTTCATGCCAGCAGGAACAAATTGGCTAGGTGACGCCGCTCCCTAGTAGGTTGGTTGTTCCAGCTGATTGATCGTGCACTCTACTTCTTTGGAGTAGCTGTTCGAAAGTCACTAGGTATCGAAGTGCATGTTCCAGTTATTTAGGGTACAGTGGGGGCTTGTCCCGACCAAGTAGTGTACATATATGATGATACTCTTAGAGACTTGTAGAATAAACTAGTGGTTGTTATGCATAAAAGATGATGGTGATTCTAATGGTAATAGATGTTTATGTGTATTTGTAAAAGAATATATGCTAAAGTCTTTTCCACAACTATTGTGTTCATTTAAATGTTTACTTGAAGGCCTCGTTGGCCCAGTTTCTAAGTCATACGGTCTAAGCCTAGACGTTGGTTTGCACGGGCCTTCGAGCATCATGTGACCGTCGCACCTCCCGAAGTTGGGGTGTGACAAGGCGCTAAGTATTTTTCGAAGATAGACCTCATATCTGGGTATCTTCAGTTAAGGATCAAGGAATAGATGTTTCAAAAACCGCCTTTCGGACCCGATATGGCCATTACGAGTGTCTTGTTATGTCCTTTGGCCTAACCAACGCACCAACGACTTTTATGGACATGATGAACCGAGTGTTTAGTCTAGTTTTGGATATCTTCCTGATTGTGTTTATATATGATATTTTTGTGTATTCTCGGTCAGAAGCAGAACACTCAGAGCATTTGCGTACACACACTCCGAGAGCACAAGTTGTACGCCAAGTTTTCCAAGTGTAAGTTCTGGCTTGACTCAGTAGCTTTTCTTGGGCATATAGTATTAGGTGGGGGTATGGAAGTTGATAGTCAAAAGGTTGAAGCATTTAAGAATTCGCCAAGGCCCATAACACCTACCGAAGTGTGCAGGTTCTTGGGCTTAGTCGGTTACTACCGAATATTCATGTAAAATGTCTCATATATAGCCGCTCCATTAACAAAGTTGATGCATAAGGTATCAAGATTCCAGTGGACCGATGTTTGTGAAAAGAGTTTCTAAGAGCTAAAGGGAAGGTTAACCTCGACACCATTTCTAACTAATCCTGAAGGACCCGCGAGGTTCGTTATATATTGTGATTCCTTTAGAGTGGGGTTGGGAAGTATTTTAATGCAACATGGGAGAGTTGTTGCTTATGCTTCAAGACAACTAAGGAAACACGAGCAGAATTACCCTACGCATGACTTGGAGCTAGTTGTTGTTATAGTTTCCTTGAAACTATGGACTCACTACCTGTATGGAGTTCATGTTGATATATTCATTGATCACAAGAGTTTGCAATACTTATTCAAGAAAAAAGGCTTAGATTTGA
This sequence comes from Nicotiana otophora, assembly GCA_000715115.1. Classification (NCBI taxonomy): domain Eukaryota; kingdom Viridiplantae; phylum Streptophyta; class Magnoliopsida; order Solanales; family Solanaceae; genus Nicotiana; species Nicotiana otophora. The sequence continues at coordinate 63,801 of AWOL01S0024038.1, forward strand.
GGAAATGGAGATGGCTTGAGCTGGTAAAAGATTACGATGTTAATATTTTGTACCACTCTGGGAAGGCAAATGTTGTGGATGATGCATTTAGTCAGAAATCCATGGGTAGTCTGTGGCATGTTGAAAATGATAAGTTGGAGGTGACTAAAGATTTGTACCAGTTGGATAACTTAAGTGTACAGTTGCTTGAAACCGGTAGCGGATGGGTCATAGTTCGAAATGCCGTCGAATCCTCACTAGTAGCTGAAGTGAAAGCATGACAATATGATTATCCAACCTTAGAAAAATTAAAAGAGAGAGCATCTCCTTTCAAAAGAAGCAAGTGTTCGGGTTATCCGAGGATGAAATCCTCATATACAAGGACCAATTGTGTGTACCTGATGTAAGGGGATTCCGAGAGCAGATCATGGCAGAGATTCATCTATCCCGGTACTCTCTCCATCAGCGATCAACCAAGATGTATCACGATCTTCGACAACTATACTGGTGGAACTACATGAAGAGGGATATTGTTGAATACGTCGCTCAGTGTCCCAATTGCCAACAAGTGAAGATTGAATACCAGAAACTAGGAGGATTGCTTCAGAATATGGAAATTGAAAGACTATGAGGTATAAGAGCAACCAATCAGATAATGACACATTACTGGGCAGAAGAGGCAATTGCGTGCGACCAGATTTTGCCAGTTGTCCCACTGGGCACAAAACCCGAGGTAGGACAAGCCATTTTGCATGTGGAGTGGCAAAAACTCCTAGGACTTAACATAGTATAAAACGACAATGTAGTTTTCCTCACTCATTCGAGTGGATATCACCCATTTGAATTTTATCACTCATGCTTTCAAATCCCCATTAGAATTCCCCAAACAGTTTAAGGCTAAATCGAATGTGAATCTAACAAAATTTAGCGTAAGGAATCATTAATCATCACTGCATTATTGTATTGATTTTGGAATTCGTTAAAGGTAGAGTTAACCATAATAGAAGTGTAGCTAGTTATTCAACAAGGTATGCAGGACAACATTCTATCCTGGCATGATTTGGTTTGAGTTTCCCTTCTTCCTTCAAGGATTTTGGTGTGGTGAGATTGGTTTGTTTTAAGGTCTCTTATATAATGTTGTTTCTGTTCTTATGCACTGTTCTTACCCGTGGCATTCTTTCAAGTTTGATGCGTTTTCAGATAGTACCTTGAGTCTAGAAAATATGATTTTGTTCTGAGATTAATATTGATATTTCCTCGAAATGTTCCTATACATTACACTAATATATGTAAATATTTTACTTTACCGAGCCACGCTACAGTCGACCGAGTACGATACCTATTGTGCAACCAATGATCAGTTGGGTATTATGCAACATGGTATGAGATATTACCAAAACCTTGTATGGATGGGTACGATGATGTGTGATGTGAGATTACCGAGTCCCCTAGAGGCCGGCTACGCGGAGTTCTGTTAAGACCGGGTACAGCCGAGACCTCCTGAGTCAGGGTACAACCGAGACCTCCTGAGTTCGGGTAGGACCGAGTCTTCTAAGAGGCCATGTATGGAGCGATGTGTGATGTGAGGCTACTGGGTCCTCTTGCGGCCGACTACGCCGAGTCATATTGAGGCCGGGTACAATTGGGTCCTCCTGATGTTGCGTACGATCGAGTCCTGCATGAGGCCGGGTATGGAGTGAAATACGATGTTATTCCCCAAAGAGTGGCTGAATATATATATATATATATATATATATATATATATATATATATATTAATTAATGCATGGCCCCAAAGAGCGGCTTGAAGTTTATAAAAGCTTTCATTCATTCACATTTCATGGCTATAGCACTGTGCACCTCTGGTGGCCTATCTACTGTATCCATGTTATGTTTGTATAATTCTATTTCTGATGTTATGTAGTTGATCTGTGCATTTTATCTGTTTTACATATTTAGTACATCTTTCGTACTGACATCCTCTTCTTTGGTCGTTGCGGTCATACCCGCAGGAACAGATTGACTCGGTGACGTCCCTCCCAGTAGGGTATTTGTTCCAGCTAATTGGTCATGCACTCCACTTTATCAGAGTAGCTATTCAGAAGTCACTAGGTATCGAAGTGCATGTTCAAGTTATTTTAGTTACGGTGGGGCCCTGTCCCGATCAAGTGGAGTGCATATATTTTGATACTCTTAGAGGCTTGCAGACTTAACTAGTAGTTGGTATGTATATAAATTAATGGTGATTCTGATAACAACATATGTTTATGTGTATGTGTAAATAAATTTATGCTAAATTCTTTTCCACAACCAGTGTGTTCATTTAAATGTTTACTTGAAGGCCTCGTTGGCCCATATTCTAAGTCATACGTTCTAAACTTAGACGTCAGTTCGCACTAGCCTTCGGGTATCATGTGCCAGTCCTACCTCCTGAGGTTGGGGTGTGACACCGAGGGGATCAGATGAGTTTTGGAAGTGGTTTTGAAGAGTTTTGAATTGTTGGTGCATTCAAGTTGATGGTGTTTAGTTGCAGACTAGCATTTGTGAGCCTCGCTTTTGCGGTCAAACGATCACATTTGCGAGCATGGGCTGGGGACTGGGTCTTTGCATTTGCGAAGAAAATTGTTTCATTTGCGGATAGTGGGTGGTCGCATTTTCAATCATGGAGTCACTTTTGCGATTAGGAACTGGGGGCTGGCAGCTTCGCAAATGCGAAGCTTTGCTCGCATTTGTGATGAGGGGACTCCTTACATTTGCGAGACATCTATCGCTTTTGCAACTTCTAGAGACCTAAGGCACTGATCACATTTGTGATCAATGTTCCGCATTTGCGGACGTTGCATTTGCGAACGAGTGTTCGCAAATACAATCCTGCAGTTGGGAAAAAGAGGGGAAAAGGGGACTTAGCTCATTTTACACCATTTCTCAACCCCAAACACTCAAGAGGCAATTTGTGAAGAATATTTTCTTCCCAAATTCACTGTTAAGAACTCTAATTTATTTTCTATCAATTACCTAATACTTTTCATGAGTTTTAAAAATAACAACTAGGAATTTTATGGTAGAAATTAGGAGTTCCGGGTAAAATTTAGGGATATTGTTAAATTGAGATTTAGACCTCTAATTGATGTCAGATTTTGAAATAAATCACATAATCGGGCTCAAGGGTGAATGGGTAATCGGATTTTTGTTAGAATCTTGAATTCTGACCAAGCGAGCCCATGGTTGACTTTGGTTGACTTTTTTAAAAATGATCAAAATTGAATGATATTTTGCTAGATTTGGTTGGTTTGGAGGCTTGATCAAAAGGAAAATCAGTGGTTGATTGTTGAGTTGGCTGCACAAAGAGGTAAGTGTCATGTCTGACTTTGACTTGTGGGAATTAGGACTTGTTGGTCTATTTGTTACGTAAATTATGTGGGAGAACGGTGTATATACGAGGTGAAGAGTGTATCTTCGCTGTCACGGGTTAAAGCATACGGGTTGAGCTACTTACTTTTATGTCATTATTTATTCCATGTTATCTCTTGTTGTTTGCTTTAATTGCTACATGATCTTACTTGTTATCCATGCCCTACTTGTTATCTGTCATTTAACTATTACTTGTTTTGATTTATTCATTTCTCGTTCAATATCTGCTTTCCTGTTGTATGTTCCTACCTGTATTAATGTCTATCTTCATTGTCTCATGTCTTTACATTACTCGTTACTCTTTATCTTATTATATCCTATTTCGTGAGTCTTTTAGATGTTCTCGTATTAATGAATTGTCGAGGTTTGTGATTACGAGGTATTGGGCATTCTCCGTCTGTAGTGGTAGTCCTCGATGTTCTGTGCACTTTATTTCCCTTTTTGTTTTGAGATTTCGTTATTGGTTGTGTTAAGTTGTTTATGTTTATGAGTTGATGTTGGGAACGGGTTAGGCGCGACAATAATATTGAGATGAGCCAATGAATTGCTACAATAAATATTAATATGATATAAGTATTAGGTTGGACGCTGCAACAGATATTGTGAAATGATATTAGGATTATATTACATGCCGCAACATATATTGTGATAAATGTTGAGATCGGGTTGCACACCACAACAGAGTTGTAATGACCAGGCCGATCGTTTTGAGTATTCTAGTCTTGTTCCCCCATTTATTGTTTATTATATTTTCGTTTGTTGTTATGCGACTTGCCGGGGTAGTTGGTTTGATTCCAGGAATGTTTCGAAATGAATTGGGACACTTAGTCCCACGATTGGAAGCCTAAGTTGAAAGAGTTGACCGAATATTGACTTATATGTAAATGACTCCGGAATAGAGTTTTGATGATTCCGATAGCTTCGTATGGTAATTTTTAACTTAGGAGTGTGTCTAGATATTGATTTGGAGGTCCGTGGATGAATTTGGCTTGAATTGGCGAAAGTTGGAAAAGTTGAAGTCTGGAGAGTTGAGAAGTTTGACCGAGAGTTCACTTTGTTATTACCGGGTTTGAATTTTTGTTTTGGAAGTTAGAATAATCCTATTGTGTTATTTATAGCTTGTGTGCCAAAATTGAGGTCAATCGGAGTTGGGTTGATAGGTTTCAGGATCGATTGTAAAAGTTGAAAATCCATTAGTTTCATTAGGCTTGAATTGGGACGCGATTCATATTTTTGATTTTATTGGATGTGATTTGAGACCTCGACTAAGTTTGTATGGTGCTTTATGATGTGTTGGTGTGTTTGGATGGGGTCCTAAGAGCCTCGGGTGAGATTCGAATTGATTGATAATTGATTTGGCCATGTTGAACTGCAGAAATTCTGGTGTCTTGTTTCATTGTTCGCGCTCATGAGAGAGGTTTTGCATTCACAAAGGGTATCTGGGAGGCAGGTGAAGTTTGTTCTTCACGCCCGCGAAGAGGGCCATGCGTTCGCAAAGAGGGTCACATGTTCACGAAGGTGTAGGGAGTTTGTTCATCGCGATCACGAGGGGTGATCACGTTCGCGTAGAAGGATGAGGTAGGTGGAGCACTAGGATCGTAAGCCTTCGCATTTGCGGGAGAGGGGTTGCGTTCGCGTAGGCCTTGGTTCAGTGTTTATTGTGTTTTCAAGTGGAATCTCGCATTCGTGTAAGAGAAATCTTGGAAGCTGAGTATTTTGTGCTTCACGAACGCGAGGCACTTTCCGCATTCGTGAAAAAGGGCATCTGGGCAGCAAATATTGAACTTCAAAATCGCGGTTTTGAGCGATATTTGAAAGGATTTTCAAGGAGTTGATTGGGGTAAGTAATTATATCTCGGATTTGGTTAAATTACATGAATCTATCATTGTTTTAACCATTTAATTATTGTTTGGGTTGGAAATATTGAGGAAATTGTAGAAACTTCATAAACTATACTTTGACGATTTGAAAGGCGATTTGAGGTTGGAATTGGATGCTTTTGTATGGTTGGACTCTTTATTGAATGGATGTTCGGATTTTATAAATTTTATCCGATTCCGAGATGTGGGCCCGGGGTTGACTTTTTGGGTTGACCTTTTGACATTAGTTAAAGAACTTAGCTTTATCATATGGAAAACAAATCTATAGCTTGTATTGATTGTATTAAGTTGTTAGTAACTAGATTCGAGTTGTTCAGAGGCCGATTCGCGAGGCAAGGGCTTGTTGGAGTAGGAATTTACGTTGTTTGAGGTAAGTAACACTTTTAAACTTAGTTATGAGGTTATGGATCCCTGATATACGTGTTATATGGTTGGTATTGAGGTGACGCACATGCAAGGTGACAGGCATGTGGGCATGCATCATAGTGATTGTGACTCGGTTGATTCCGTGATAATGTGTAGTTGTCAAACATTATTGTTATTCATTTAATCCCTACGTGTTAGAGTAATTTAGCTACAATCCATGCTAGAAATCATGTTTAGGCTATATGCTTATTTTGTTGGGACCCGCTGAGGTCATTTCTTCTGTTGAATTATTTGCTTAATCTGCAATGTTATACAAAGTCACATTCATCCATTGCTTATCCTATCTCCGTCTTTGTTGTTATTTACTGTTACATCATGTTACCATTGTTTGGGATGATTGGCATGAGATTTTTTAGCCTGAGAGACTAGAGAGATTGATGACTGAGTTGGGGCCTGAGGGCCGGAATATGAGTGATATTGATGGGATTGGGCTACGTGCTATAGCAGGTTTGATTGTTTCATGATAGAATTGGATTGCACGCTGCAACATGTATTATTGATTCATGATGGGATTGTGCTACATGTCGTATCAAGTTTTATTAGCACTTGGGTGGGATCTTCCCCTCCATAGTCCAAAATACCAGCAGCGAGCGAAAGTACAATACATTGTTGAGTGATTGAGTGTGATGAGTATGAGCTGAGACAATCAGATTGTATATTCTGAGAGCATGAGTACCTAGGAGTATCATTGTGATGCATTGCATTTAACATGCACATTTGACATGTGGATATAGAGATGTAACATTCCTCATATCAGTTATAATTGGCATATCTTATCAGTGTTGAGCTTAAACTGTTAAACATAACATGTCTACATTTCTATACTATGTACAAACTGATTATGAGATTTCTCGAAGTTATTACATTCATTTTTACTGTTATATTTGTATTGTTATCATCTGGTTCGGACTGTACCTTTCTGAGCTCGTCACTACTTTCCGTCCAAGGATAGTCTGTTATTTATTGAGTACATTGTGTCGGTAGTATTCGTACTATACTCTGCACTTCATGTGCAGATCCAGGTACCTCTGGACCCGGTGGTTTCTAGACTTGAGCATTACGTGCTTGGAGACTTTTGAGGTAGCTACTTTGATGTTCGCAGACCTCGACTCTCCTTCTTTTTAATTTTTTAAGCAGTGTTCTATCTTGCCAGACAGTTGTATTAAATATTTTTGACTGTGTTGTCATTTAGTAGCTCATGTACTCGGTGACACCCGGATCATTGGGGATTTTGTATTTGAGTCGCAGTTATCTATGAGATTTTTACTGTTAAACTCAATATATCATGCTCTTAAATTTAAATTTGCAGTTATTTTGTGATTATCGGCTTGCCTAGTACTGTGATAGGCACCATCACGATATGTTGAGACTTTGGTAGTGACAGTCGGTATCAGAGCCTAGGTTACATAGGTCTCACGAGTCATAAGCAGGTTTAGTAGAGTCTTGCTGATCGTTACAGAGACGTATATATTTATTTTTGAGAGGCTACTGAACCATTGTGAAAACCTTCACTTTCTTGTATTCTTATCATGCGAATTTGTTGATTCCTGAAACTAAACTTCTATTACTCTATTCTTTCAGAGAAGGTGAGGAGACGTGCTACCGGATCAGGCGGACAACCACCAGTATCACCAGCTAGGGCAACGAGAGGCCGGGGCCATGGTAGAGGCCAAGGTACAACTCGTACAACAGCTAGAACAGCACTCGTGGAGCCACCAATTGCTCCAACTCTGGAGAAGATAACAGATGTGGTTGAGCCGGTGGGACCAGCTGTGCCCATTGTGATTCTAGGCCTTTAGGAGGATCTAGCCCAGATATTTACTCTAAGCACTAACCTTGCTCAAGTTGTTATAATTCCAGCCGTACCCGCCACTTCTCAGGCTGGAGGAGGTGCTCAAACTCCCGCCGCCCGTACTCCAAAACAGGTGGTTCAGGGACTTCAAACACCGGGGATTTCTCAGCCCAGGTCGGTCTACCTATGAGTGACGAGGAGAAGAAGAGGCTAGAGAGGTTTAGGAGGCTCAGGCCTCTAGCATTCAGTGGGGCTGAGTAAGAGGATGCTAAGGACTTCTTAGACAGGTGCCAGCATATTCTTCGCACGGTAGGTATTCTAGAGCCTAGTGGAGTCTCATTTACTACTTTTCAGTTATTGGGGGAAGCCTTCAGATGGTGGGAGGCTTATGACTTGAGCGGGCCAGTCGATGCTGCACCACTTACGTGGCATGAGTTTTCAATTTTCTTCTTGGAGAAGTTTGTTCCACAAACTCGTAAGGATGAGTTGTGTAGGTAGTTTGAGTAGTTACGCCAGGAGGGTATGTCCGTGACCCAGTATGAGATGATATTTTCAGAGTTGGCTCGTCATGCGATCTGGTTGGTTCCCACAGAGATGGAGAGCATAAGAAGGTTCATTGATGGCCTCAACTATGGACTGTACTTTGTCATGACTGGGGAGATTGCATCAGGTGCTAGGTTCAACGAGGTGGTTAATATTGCTAGGCGACTAGACCAGGTCCATAGTCAATAGCGTGAAGAGAGGGAGGCCAAGAGGCCTGGCGGTTCGGGTGGTTTCAGCGGTGTTTCTTCTGGGGTCAGTTCCACCACAGCAGGGGTCGTCCTTATAGTCCAGCTCAGATGGGTCGTCCAATTCATTATGGTGCATCAGCTAGCCATGGTTCATACATTCCTCGTCCGGGTCAGTCATCTCTCAGTGCTTCGATGTAGTGATCACATGTATTGTCTCTGTATGCCACAGGTATGTTTCAATATTATTTGACCATGGTTCCACTTATTCATATGTATCATCATATTTTGCTCATATTTGTATATGCCCTGTGAGTCCATAGTTTTGTTTGTTCATATATCTATGCCGGTGGGAGATTCTATTATTGTAGACCGTGTATATCGGTCGTGTGTGATGACCATTGGGGGTTTGGAGATGATAGTTGATCTTTTATTGCTTAGCAAGGTTGGTTTCGACATGATTTTTGGCATGGATTGGTTGTCTCCATGTCATGCTATTATGGATTGTCACGCTAAGACGTGACATCGATGATGCCAGAGTTACCTAGGATCGAGTGGAGAGGTTCTCTGGACTATGTTCCAGTAGGGTAATTTCATATTTGAAGGCCCAACGGATGGTTGGGAAGGTTTGTCTGGCATATATAACCTTTGTGAGGGATGTTGGTGTACTCCTACCATTGATTCTGTTCAAGTTGTTCATGATTTCCCATATGTGTTTCCTGCAGACCTGTCGGGCATACCACCCGAGAGGGACATTGATTTTTTATTGACTTGGTACCAGGAACTAAGCCTATTTATATTCCTCTGTATCGTATGGCACCAGTAGAGTTGAAGGAATTGAAATAGCAGCTTCAGAAGCTTCTTGATAAGGGGTTCATTAGGCCTACTGTGTCGTCTTGGGGTGCGCCGATTCTGTTTGTAAAGAAGAAGGATGGTACCATGTGGATATGCATTGACTATAGGCAGTTAAATAAAGTTACAATTAAGAACAAATATCCTTTGTCGCGCATTGATGACTTATTTGACCAGCTTCAAGGAGCTAGGGTTATCTCTTAGATTGATTTGAGGTCTGGATACCACCAGTTGAAAATTCAGGACTCGAATATTCTGAAGATGACATTCATGAAGGGATTTTTGAGTAGTTGGTTGGGTTAAGTGATTCTAACTCGGATTTGGTTAAATTATATAATCTATAATTACTTTTACTATTTAATTAGTGTTTTGGTTTGGCAAAATTAGGGAAATTTTAGAAACTTCATAAACTATACTTTGAGGATTCGAAAGGCGATTTGAGGTCAGAATTTAATGATTTTGGTATGGTTGGACTCATTATTGAATGGGTGTTAGGATATAAATTATGTCGAATTTGGTGACATGGGCCCGGGGTTGACTTTTTGACTTTGGTTAAAGAACTTTGCTTTATCGTATGGAACCAATTCCTATAGCATGTATTGATTGTATTAAATTGTTTGTGGCTAGATTCGAGTTGTTCGGAGGCCGATTCGCGAGGCAAGGGCTTGTTAGAGTAGGGATTTGCGCGGTTTGAGGTAAGTAACACTTCTAAACTTGGTTATGAGGGTATAAATCCTTGAAATACGTGTTATGTGGTTGGTATTGAGGTGACGCACATGCTAGGTGATGAGCGTGTGGGCGTGCACCATAGTGATTGTGACACGGTTGATTCCGTGATACCGTGTAGTTGTCAAACATTATTATTATTCATGTAATTCCTATGTGTTAGAGTAATTTAGCTACAATCCATGTTAGAAACCATGTTTAGGCTATATGCTTATTCTGTTGGGACCCGCTGAGGTACTTTCTGCTATTAAATTATTTGCTTAAACTGCAATGTTATAGTCAGTCACATTCAGCAATTGCATATCATATCTTAGTCTTTGTTGTCATTTACTATTACATCATGTTACCATTGTTTGGGCTGATTGGCATGAGATTTGTGACCCCGAGAGACTGGAGAGATTGATGAATGAGTTGGGGCTTAAGGCCCGGATTGTGAGTGATATTGATGGGATCGGACTGCATGCTGCAGCAAGTTTGATTGATTCATGATGTGATCGAGATGCACGCCGCAACAAGTTTTATTAGCGCTTGGGAAGGATTTGCCCCTCCGGAGTATGATATAACAGTAGTGAGCGCAAGTACCATATGATGCTGAGTGATTGAGTAGGATGAGTATGAGCTGAGACAATCAGATTGAGATTCTGAGAGCATGAGTACCTGGGAGTATTACTATGATGCATTGCATTTGACATGCATATTTGACATGTAGACATAGAGATGTAACATTCCTCATATCAGTTATATTTGGAATATCTTCTCAGTGCTGAGCTTAAACTGTTAAACTTAAAAGCATGTCTACATTTATGTACTGTGTACAAACTAATTATGAGATTGCTTGGAGTTATTACTGTCATTTTCCCTGTTATATCTATACTGTTTTCATCTAGTTTGGACTGTACCTTTATGAGCTCGTCACTGCTTTTCGCCAAAGGTTAGTCCTGTTACTTATTGAGTACATTGGGTAGGTCGGTTGTACTCATACTATATTCTACACTTCGTATGCAGATCCAGGTACCTCTGGACCTCGTGGTTGCTAAACTTGGGCATTACCTTCTTAGAGACTTTAGAGGTAGTTGCTTTGGCGTCTGTAGACCCCGACTCTCCTTCTTTTCAATTTATTTAGCACTATTCTTTCTTTCCAGACAGTTGTATTATAAGTATTTTGATGTGTTGTCATTTAGTAGTTCATGTACTCGGAGGCTCCCGGATATTTGGGGATTTTGTATTTGAGTCGCAGTTATTCCTTTCGGTTAGTTATGAGAATTTTACTGTTAAACTCAATATATCATGCTTTTAAATTAAAATGTGTAGTTATTTTTTGATTGTCGGCTTCCCTAGTACTGTGATAGGCGCCATCACGACTTGTTGAGACTTGGATCGTGACAAGTTGGTATCAGAGCCTAGGTTACATAGGTCTCACGAATTATGAGCATGTTTAGTAGAGTCTCGCGGATCAGTATGGAGACGTCTGTATTTATCTTCGAGAGGTTACCGAACCATTAGGAAAAAGTTCACTTTCTTGTATTCTTGTTATGTGAATTTGTTGATTCCAGAAACTAAACTTATATTACTCTATTATCTCATAGATGGTGAGGACATGTGCTACCAGATAGAGCGAACGACAACTAGTACCACCAGCTAGGACTACGAGAGGCCGAGGCCACGGTAGAGGCCGTGGTGCAACTCGTATAGCAGCTAGAGCATCACCCGTGGAGCCACCAGTTGCTCCGACTCAAGAGTAGATACCAAATGTGGTTGAGCCGGTGGGACTAGCTATGCCTATTGTGATTCCAAGCCTTCAGTAGGCTTTGGTCCAGATATTGACTGTATGCACTAGCCTTGCTCAGGTGGTTTAAATTCCAGCCGCACCATCCACTTATCAGGCCGGGGGAGGTGCTCAGACTCTCGCCGTCGTACTCCAAAACAGGTGGATCAGGGACATCAGAAATCGGGGGTACTACCAGCCCAGCCGGTTGCAGTTGGTTAGGCCTAGGTGGGTCTACCTATGAGTGATGTGGAACAGAAGAGGCTAGAGCGATTTGGGAGGCTCAGGCCTCAGGCATTCAGTGAGGGTGAGTTAGAGGATGCTCAGGACTTCTTAGACAGGTGCCAACAGATTCTTCGCATGACAAGTATTCTGGAGACTAGTGGAGTCTTATTTACTACTTTTCAGCTATCAGGGGAAGCCTTCAGATGGTGGGAGTCTCATATACTACGTTCGCAGTCCCTGAAGTCCCTTTCTATTATGTTTTTACTGTTTATTTTGTTTCAAACAACTGTACTTAATTCAGACTATATTTGTAGTGTTCTCATTTACTGGTGATACCATATTTCTAGGATTAGTATAAACCGTGGTATTTATGGATTTATTAGATGTATATTAGTTTTTACCAATCGTTAATTATTATTATTATTATTATTATAAGCGTTCTACATTTAAACTATTAAAAATAGTTAATTAATTAGCATACATTGGCTTGCTTAGCAAGTGAGTGTTAGGTACCATCACGGCCCCATGGTTGGAATTTTAGGTCGTGACAAGTTGGTATCAGAGCAATAGGTTGCTTAGATCTCACAAGTCATGAGCAATCTTAGTAGAGTCTGGAGGATCGCTATAGTGACGTCTATACTTATCTTCTAAATGCTATATGGCTTTAAGCAATTTCACTTCTTTCTTTCTCCATCGTGCAAATTTATTCTATTGTTGAAGTTTGAACCATTATATTATAGTTCTCTCGCAAATGGTGAGAATATGCACAACATACACAACCAAGCAGGAGTAGGAGCCCCAACTTGTAGCCACTACTAGGGGTACAGGCTGGGGTCGAGCCAGAGGGAGAGGTAGAACTCAGCTTAGAGCCCGTGCAACAGCACCTACTGTAGAGCCTCAGATTGAGAAGGAGGAGGAGATCCCTGCTCCAGCCGTTCCAGTTAGACCAGCTCATGTCCCAGAGGTGTTCATTACTACCCCTATACTTCAGGACACTCTAGCCCGTCTAGTCGGTCTTATGGAGAATGTGGCCAAGGCTGGTGCATTGCCTGGAACACCAGCCATTGTTGCTCCCAAATACATAAGCAAGTATACGTGGTCGACAAGTAATATATGCTTTTAAGTCCAGATATTGTACCCACAGGGACTTGTGATTAACTATTTATTAAATTAAACTAAGACAATTAATCTACTCAAGCGATTTTCTAAAGTATGATTATTTAACTACAACTAATCTAGAGTAGCAAACAAAGAAATTAAAGAAACAAGTTGGCGAAATTTTAGAGACGAATTCAATGGGAGACAATATTCCAGAGTTATGGGTTAGCTAACAATCCCGTTGAGTTTTCTACTTAAATTGTATAATTAATTTATCTGGTTTATTGATTGACAGGGTTAATATTGCTCGTAGCCTTCTCCCGAAGTACTACTCACCTATTCGAGCTAACCTAACACCTATATTCCTATGGAATAAGGATTAACAAGAACGCATTAATAATTCCCGTATAATAACCAAGCAAGGCGATTAGGTATATTCCTATCCTAACTGCAAATCCGTTCCTGATACTCGAGTTCAAGATCTTGCTCTACTCAATCTTATACGCAATCTAAAATTCCCTCTCCGGAGTTCAATCTTAGATTCATAGATAGTATTTAATTGGTGATCAAGCAATCAAATAATTAAGCACAAGATTAAATAAATAAACCAATATGATAAAATAATAATGACAATTCAAGCTTCAAACTACAACGTTCATGTAGCACCCAAAACTCTAGAACTAATAAAAAATGAGATTAAAGGAAGGGAAGAGAAGATAAACTAGTTAGAAGCCTCCTCCAAGCGTGGTATGTGTTGCTCCCTGTGAATTCACCTTCAAAGTATGTTAGATCCCCTCCAAATTATACGAGTTGGGGCCGTGTAGGGCCTAAATAATATTGTCTCGGACGAAATAGGAAAACCCCCGCCTCCAGCATCCAGGGAAGCGCCTGGCGCTGGCCCTGGCGCTGAAACCAGTACGATTTTGCAATTCAATTCTTCGTTGAGTAAGATGCCTTCTTTCATTGTTGCTTATTTCCTTTTTTCTCTTCATTCACTTGGGGGGACAAACACCAAAGTGTTCCCCCCCCCCCCCCCCCCCTTTTTTATTCTCTTAATTTTCTTTCTTTTTTTTTCTGTATTTTATTTAATTTTGCTCCAAATCTCTTCATCTTCACACCTCTTTAGACCTACACAGTAAAATTAAAATATTAAGCATAGTGTAATACAATTAATACTCAAACAATGATTAAAAGTACTATAATGTAAGGCAATAATGGTTAAATATAAGCATATTTGGCCAAACATCAACACCCCACACTTAGGCTCTTGCTCGTCCTCGAGCAAACATTACAACCACTCTCAATAAATCAAGCCTAGGAACACCACCACTTCGATTGATACTAACAATTAGGTTCTATAGCAACTCAAGCCATCAGATATACACTTCCTGATCAATGTGCAAGATATACAAGTCACAAACAAACAACTAACTTCTAACCTCCTAACCTCAAAGAGGGACTCTAACTCACCAAATTTAAGTTCGCTCACCTACTATGTCGAATAAAGCTAATAACATCACCTATCTATCATGAAACAAGTGCCCTCACAAGAATAAATAGTCCATACACTCAAATCATAGAATGAATATAATTTAAGGACTTATCATCAACGAACAACTCTCTCACTCACAAAGAATTCACACGTATGCACAAAGAACCATATGTTTTCCCATTATGTACATCTCTACTAATTAAGTATGCTCTAATAGAATCAAATAGGACTTTAATGGGTTGTAATGTTGGCTAAAAGACGGGTAGGAGAACTATATAATAGTGACTTATACTTCCCTAAGCACTTTGCACTTTTAGACTTCATCACCCATTATTTTCAGCTCTTAATTTATTTTTCAGCCATTTCTTCATCAGTTATTTCACACATATTTCCCTCATATCAAGAACGTTTCATTTTTTAATTATTTTTTTTCACATCACATTCTTTTCACGAGGGACGTTTCATCACTTTTCAGCTATCGCTGGTCACCATTTTTTACTTAATCATCCCTTTCTTCAAATTTATCAATTAATATTACAGTCTAAGCAATAGTGCTCCAGGAAGCAAGGTGCAAATACTAGGGATTCAACAAATGAATCAAGGTAAAAATACGACTTCCAAACAAAAGGCTACAGGCTCAAAGGGCTAACTAGTGGTACAATATCTGAAAAGGCTAAAATTCACAAGACATAACAAGGAATGCCTATTATCATATTCTAAACAAAGAAACACTTTTATTTCGCTTCAATAACATGCAGGGCAAGTTCTAGACTAAGATGCAAAATATGGAATATATGTAAGAAATCCTCACCCCACATGGCACAAGTATCAATCAAGATGGATCAATTCTACTCTAAGACATACATGATCATAGTGAACGACAAAATAAGAATAAGGTATATGCAGAGTCACAATCCCGAGCTTAGGTGTAAGAAAGTTTGCTATTTTATTCATTACTCAAGCACTCTGAGAAAAGTACTACTCAGACTACGGCCTAAATATGCTAGTATCAAACAAGTCAGAAGATTTTTTTTCTCCCTCTTTTACTACTCCTAAAAAAAATCTAATCCTAAGAATAAAAAATAAAAACTTATCTAGTTCATGTTACATCCCCTGAAAAAGAATCGATGCAGAAAGAAAAACCAAGGGAGATTATTATCTAACTAAAACTAACTAGAACAAAAAGAAAATATTTTTAGATTTTTTTTATTGGACCTTAATCCCTCAAGAAAGCTGTCCACAAAATCCATCGTCAGGACAAGTTCAAAATTTTTTAATTTTTTTCTTTTTAGTTTTTTTTTTCTCAATTTTCTATAAAAGATTCTACACTAAGAAAAAGTACTACAACTAAGCTAGGATAACACAGAAAATCACTCAGACAATCTCCTCACCCTACACTTAAAATTGTGCAATGTCCTTAATGCACACTGTAAATAAATAAATAGAGGGTAAAAGAGACTCTCTAATAGGCCAAAGGCCGAAGAATTAGCAGCTCACGGGATACTCAAACTTTTTTCGATTATTATCCTTTGTGCGGGCAGCCCACACTTAGTTTTAACTATCTGCTCGATTTTTCACACGTCTAATGTGTTTATTCCATGCTCCTACTCCTACAAAATACAAAAATAACACTACAAAAAATAATACAATAAAATAAATAAACAAAAGTGAAAATAAAAAAGAAAATTGGGTTGCCTCCCAACAAGCGCTTGATTTAACGTCGCAGCACGACACCATCACTTCCACCACTTTTCCTTACACTTAGAGGATATGAATTGTGCCCCCAATTTTGCATCAATTTTACTATCACGTTCCTAGAGTAGTGGTACGAAAATAAAGGATCCAAGCAATACATAGCGCATCTTGCTCTTCTTGGCCCTTAATTGAGGTATGTCGTTTTGCATTTTTCGTGTGAAAAAATTTAGAATGTAAGGGTCTTGTTCTTCATCTATACATCTCTCGAAAGGCGCGATCTCCATGTCTTCATCCAAACATAATGTAGAAAAATGTTTAGAATGAGGACCAACACGCCTCAACTCCAAAACTCCATTATCTTTGACATCCTCAATAATAGATACTTCCTTAACCTCAGCATCAACAACAAGAACATGGTTTAATGATGGGTATTCTCGTTTTAGTTCCTCAATTTAGCCTAGAATATCTTTTTCAGCTTTACACAACTCATCACTAAATTATTGGGCATTACACGCATCAACCTTTGCACTCAAATCTGCATCCAAGTTGTGCACAACCAAGCCGAACCCGTCAATTTCTTGTGCAAGATTAACTCTCTCCTTAAACTAATCATTCACCAATGTTGTTAGTAAACAATGTCATTTCGCATATTCTCTTAATCGATAATATTCGTCACAATACCAATCCTTACTCCCATACTCAAATTCAGACTTTCAAGAGGTCAGGTCATGACAAGCCCAAAAATGCGGGCCATAAAAGTCTTTCGTCAACCAAGCTTCTTCATCAATTATCTTATCTCCATATATTTCATCCCCATATGTCATGATTAGAGAACTAGACACACACTAAGAGAAAATATCAAATAATTATAAAAATAAATATTTACAAAACAAAAATACTGTAAAGATAAAAGTAAAAGTCTAATCTAGAAAAATAACTAATTTCTAAGTCCCCGGCAACGGCGCCAAGACTTTGTTGCTCCCAAACGCACACGCAAGTATACGTGGTCGACAAGTAATATAGGATTTTAAGTCCAAATATCGTACCCACAAGGACTTGTGATTAACTATTTACTAAATTAAACTAAGACAATTAATCTACTCAAGCGATTTTCTAAAGTATGATTATTTAACTACAACTAATCTAGAGTAGCAAACAAAGAAATTAAAGAAACAAGTTGGCGAAATATTAGAGACGAATTCAATGGAAGACAATATTCCAGAGTTATAGGTTAGCTAACAATCCCGTTGAGTTTTCTACTTAAATTGTCTAATTAATTTATCTGATTTATTTATTTACAGGGTTAATATTGCTCGTAGCCCTCTCCTGAAGTACTACTCACCTATTCAAGCTAACGTAACGCCTATATTCCTATGGAATTAGGATTAACAAGAACGCATTAATAATTTTCGTATAATAACCAAGCAAGGTGATTAGGTATATTCCTATCCTAACCATAAATTTATTCCCGATACTCGAGTTCAAGATCTTGCTCTACTCAATGTTATATGCAATCTAAAATTCCCTCTCCAGAGTTCAATCTTAGATTCGTAGTTGGTATTTAATGGGTGATCAAGAAATTAAATAATTAAGTGCAAGATTTAATAAATAAACCAATATGATATAATAATAAGAACAATTTAAGCTTCAAACTACAACGTTTATGTAGCAACCAAAACTCTAGAACTAATAAAAATGAGCTTAAAGGAAGGAAAGTGAAGATAAACTAGTTAGAAGTCTCCTCCAGGCGTGGTGTGTGTTCCTCCCTGTGAATTCACCTTCAAAGTATTTTAGATCCCCTCCAAATTATACGAGTTGGGGCCGTGTTGGGCCGAAATAACATTGTCCCGGACGAAATAGGAAAACCCCCACCTCTAGCGTCCAGGGCAGCGCGCGATGAAACCAATACGATTTTGCAATTCAATTCTTCGTTGCATAAGATGCCTTATTTCATTGTTGCTTATTTCCTTTTATCTTGTCCTTCACTTGGGGGGACAAACACCAAAGGGTGTCCCCCCTCCCCCCCATTTTATTCTTTTAATTTTCTTTCTTTTGCTTCCGCGTTTTATTTAATTTTTCTCTAAATCTCTTCATATTCACCCCACTTTAGTCCTACATAGTTAAAATATAATATTAAGCACAATGTAATATAATTAATACTCAAAACATTATTAAAAGTAATATAATGTGAGTCAATAATGGTTAAATATAAGCATTTCTGTCCAAACATCAACCATCTATCAGGCTGGAGGAGGAGCCCAGACTCATACTACTTACACATCAGAGTAGATGGCTCACAGATATCAGACTCCGGCAGTCCCAACAGTTGGAGAAGCTCAGTTGATTATTTCTACACAACCTAGGGAGGGAACCACTATGTCGTCCAAGGGGCTGAAGAGGTTGGATAAGTTCACCAAGCTCTTTCTTATACATTTTGGTGGTACACCTTCTAAGGACTCATTAGATTTTTTAGATCGTTTCAATGAGGTATTGCAACATGGGTATTGTGGAGTCCAATGGAGTTGACTTCACAGTATTTCAGTTGCACAGTTTCGCCAATTGGTGGTGGAAGGACTATGTTTGAGGCAAACCAGCAGCTTTACCTCTGCTCAATTAGGATCAGTTCTCACAGTTATCTTTGAAGAAGTTCATCCCTTTTACTTTGAGATAGGACTACCGTAACCAATTTGAGCATCTACAACATGGTAGAAGGATTGTTACCATGTACGAAACTAAATTAGTGGACCTATCTCGCCTTGCAGTTGTCTTGATCCTTACCGAGATGCAGAAGGTGATGAGATTTATAGACGACCTTACTTATGGTATCAGGTTACAGATGGCCAAAGAGACTGAGGATGAGATTACTTTCACTAGGGTTGTAGAGATTGCTAGACGAATCGAGAGGATTCGTGGTCAGGGAAAAGAGGCGGCATCTGAGATGAGGCCTCATCATTTTGGTGGCTTCAGTAGTGCCTAGAGGCAAGGATTTATTTGGTAGAGGACACCCTCCCAGGACAATTCAGTCAGTGCTTTAGGTATCACATAGTGCTTCGGGCAATCCTGGTTCTTATGGATTTCATCCTGAGCAGTCAGTATTTGGCACACCTTCAGCTCTTATTAGTGCACCACCACTACATAGTTACTATGGTGGTCATTCAGGTCATTAGGGATTGTTATAGACTAAGTAGTTAAGCTAGCCGTAGGGTTGCTTTGAGTGCAGCAATGCAGGTCATATCAAGAGGTATTGCCCTAGATTGTGGAACAACAGATCACAACAAGGTATTCGTGCCATGATTCCAGCATTGGTTGCTCCAATTCTTGCTCAACCAGCTAGAGGCAGGGGTCAGGTAGCCCCAGGTGGTTGCCAGACCGTTAGAGGTGGAGACCAGCCAGGCTATCCGAGAGGTGCAGGTTAGATTGGTGGGGCTCATCCCCATTGCTATGCATTTCCAGCTAGACCTGAGGTAGATTCGTCTGATGCGGTCATCACATGTATTGTTCTAGGTTACCATAGAGATTCATCCATTTTATTTGATCCGGATTCCACTTATTTGTATGTATCATCCTATTTTGCTTTATATTTGGATATGTCTCATGATTCTTTGAGTGCTCATGTTTATGTCTCTATGCATATTAGGGATTCTATTATGGTAGACCAGGTTTGTCATGCTTGTTTGCCTACTATCGGGAGCAATGAGACTAGGGTTGACCTTCTATTACTTGATATGGTGGATTTTGACATGATTTTGGGCATGGATTGGTTGATTCCTTATCATGCTATTATGGATTGTCACTGCAAGACTGTGATGTTAGCCATGTTAGGGTTGCCTCGATTGGAGTGGAGAGTGACCCCTGGCTCGGTTGCCTTTTGGGGCCATGTTGTATCTTCAGAATTGGCCTAGACCTAACTTCAGCTATAGAAATTCAGAGCTTCTTGGAATTGGTAAGGTATTATCATCGGTTCGTGGAGAGGTTTGCATCTTTATTAGCCCCACTGACCAAGTTGACCTAGAAGGAGAATCTTTTCAGATGGTCTGATGAATGTGAGTTGAGCTTTCAGAAGCTCAAGACTGCATTGACTACAACCCAGTGTTGGTGTTGCCTACAAGTTTGCGATCTTACACCATGTATTGTGATCCATCGCGTATTGGGCTTGGCGCCGTGTTAATGTAGGATGGTAGGGTAATTGCCTACGTGTCTCAACAGTTGAAGGTTTATGAGAAGCATTACCCTATGCATGATTTAGATTTGGCATCCATTGTTCACGCGCGGAAGATTTGGAGGCACTATCTATGCGGCGTTCCATATGAGGTCTATACCGACCATCAGAGTCTCCAGCACCTGTTCAAGTAGAAAGACCTTAATTTGCGGTATCAAAGATGATTAGAGTTGTTGAAAGACTATGATATTACCGTATTATATCATCTGGGAAAGGCCAATATAGTGGCTGATGCACTGAGTAGGAAGCCGAAGAGCATGGCAGTTTGGCATATTTACTGGTAGCAAAGAGGCCACTATCCATGGATGTATAGGATTTGACCGATCGGTTTGTGAGATTGGATGTTTCGGAGCTTTGCTGGGTTCTTGCTTGTGTTGTGGCAAAATCATCATTGTTGGAGCATATCAAGGCTTGCTAATTTGATGATACTCATTTGTTGGTGTTGAAGGACATGATGTAACGGGGTGGTGCTAAGGAGGTTGTGATTGGAGATGATGGTGTTATGCGACTTCAAGGCTGGATTTTATTCCAAATGTTGATGGGTTGAGAGAGTTGATCCTTGAGGAGGCTCATAGTTCGCGCTATTCTATTTACCCAGGTATCACAAAGATGTACCATGAATTGAAATAACACTATTGGTGGCTAAGAATGAAGAAAGATATTGTTTCTTATGACTCTTGGAGTTTGAATTGCCAACAGGTTAAGTACGAGCATTAGAAACCGGGTGGATTGACTTAGAGATTGGAGATACCAGAGTGGAAGTGGGTGCACATCACTATGGATTTTGTGGTACACTTACCATGGACCTTGAGAAAATATGATGCAGGATGTGTTATTGTGGACCAGTTGACTAAGTCACCACACTTTATTTTGATGGTAACTTCCTATTCTTCGGAGCGGTTGGCTCGTAGTTACATTCGGGAGATTATCTGCCTTCACGACGTGCCTATTTCCATCCTTTCTGACCAAGGCACACAATTCACATTGCATTTTTGGAGAGACGTGTAGTGTGAGTTGGGAATGTGGGTCGAGCTGAGTAAGGCATTTCATCCTCGGACGGACGGACAGTCTGAGCGCACCATTCAGATCTTGAAGAACATATTTACGTGCAGGTGTTATTGCTTTTGGAGGTTCGTGGGACCAGTTCATACCTCTATCAGAGTTTGTCTACAATAATAACTATCAGTCGAGCATCCAGATAGCTCTGTATGAGGCCTTATATCAGAGGCAATGTCGTTAGTCGATTGGTTGGTTTGATCCCAGGGAGTGTAGATTGTTAGGAACTGATTTGGTCTGTGATGCTGTGGAGAATGTTAAGGTGATTCAAGAGCAATTTCGTACAACTCAGTCCAGGTAGAAGAGTTATGTAGACCGGAAGGTTCAATGCGTGGCTTACATGGTGGAGAAGGTTCTTCTCTGAGTGTCGCCAATAAAGGGCGTGATGCAATTTGTGAAGAAGGGCAAATGGAGCCCAAGATTTATTGCCTCATTTGAAACCTTGGAGAGAGTTGGGGAGGTTGTTGATAGGATTGCGTTGCCATCTATCCTAGCAGGGGTAAATACAATATTTCACTTTTCCGTGCTTCGAATGTACCATGAGGATAGATCACATGTTTAAGACTTCAGCAAGGTGTAACTTGATGAAAATTTAGTCTTTGAGAAAGAGCTGGTGGCTGTTCTAGACCGACAGATTCGTAAGTTGAGATCAAAGAGTTTCCCTTTTGTTAAAGTGCAAAGGAGAGGTCATCCGGTTGAGGAGGCTATATGGTAGTCCAAGTCCAATATGCGTAGTAGATACCCCCACCTTTTTAATAGTTCAGGCACTTTTGTGTACTTGTTCGAGGTTGAACGTTTCTTTTAGAGTTGGGGAATGTGACGACCCGATAGGTCATTTTGAGCGCTAGCCTTAATTTTTATGTTCCAAGACCACTTATAGCTCCATTAAATATTTTTTGATTTGTGTATGTGCTCCGTGTCATTTTTCGAAAAGTTTTTACGTAATAATTTGATGAATAAGTGATATTTGGCTTAAAATGAGGGTTGGGTTGACCACAGTCAACATTCTTGTAAACGACCTCGGATCGGTGTTTTGACGATTCTAGTAGGTTCATTTGATGTTTTTGAACTTGTACGCACTTTTGGTTGGGGTCCGAGGTGACCAGAGCACATTTCAGCGTGTTATGTGAAAACTTGTGAAAATGAGATTTAAGTTGAAAATTATTGAGTTTTGATGATCGATTCTTGTCATATGATGTGATTTTGATCATTTGAGGTAGGGAGCAAGTTTTTATGATGTTATTACACTTGTGTTCATGTTTGGTTTGGAGCTCAAGGGGCTCGGAATAGTTTTGGAAGTGTTTCAGAAGAGTTTGGAATTGTTGTTGCATTCAAATTGTTGGTGTTCAGTTGCAGATCTCGCATTTGCGTTCAAGCGATCGCATTTGCGAGCATTGATGGGGACTAGGCCTTCGCATTTGCAAAGCAAATTGTTGCATTTGCATGTAGTAGGTGGTAACATTTGCGACCATGGAGTTGCTTTTGCGATTAGGAAATAGGGGGCTGGCAACTTTAGTAATGCAGAACATAGCTCGTATTTACGATGGCAGTACTCCTCGCATTTGCGAGACTTCTGTCGCTTTTGCAACTTTTGGGGACCTTAGGAACTGACGAGCACAAAACACAATATAAAATTTATGCTCGCTAGTCAAAGATAGTGTGGTTTAATTATCGTCTCCATAGGGATTGGATTTAAATAATGTTCGAGTATTTTTGGGCTTAAACGTTATTCAGGATGATTAACACTTTGATTGGAATAATTATGAGAAAAGTTTAACTATTAAAACTAAATCAATTGATAATTGGTTACAAAAAGACAAGAGTTGAGCAACAGTGAAATAATCAATGGGAGAAATAAGGGTCGTGATAGTATAGGTGCAAGATAGGTATTCAAGATCCAACTCTAGTTCAATTCACTCTAATATTCCAATGATTCTCACGAATTCAATTGATGATTAGCTCAAACATGTAGTCAAGATTCCTCTCTCGATTAAATCTTAACTCTACGAGATGAACTAATATAAAGCACTGTGAACATATGCAAGAACACGTTAATGTACTAGTCTTTAGGAAAACGTCTCTTGAATATTCTCCTAACTTGATTTAATCAACAATTCAACAAGCTTTTTCGATTACTTAAAGGAATCACTGAATTAAACCAAACAAAATAATGCAAAGATAATCACCCAAACTATTCCTCTTTCGCTTAAAAAATTCGGCAAACACAATTTTCAATCACTTCAAAGCTCCAGGAACGAATTCATGCAAAATAACTAGAGTTAAAATCCACAAATATCAGTTAAACACCATATCCGTCAAACTCTAAAGTAAACTACTCCATAATCATGGAGAAAATCATCACAAATAGAGTTAAAGAATAAGAAAAGATGAATTCAATCTAAACTCGGGTGTTGAGTCAAGGTCAAAAATCTTCTAAAATCGTATTTTTGATTTATTTATACCATGTAGGAATGTGCCCGAGCAAAACTACCCTTTCTTTTTCTCATTTTTTAATATCCAGACTTGGTCCTCGAATCCCGAACATGATCTCGACTTAATTCCTTGGGCTTCTACTCAGACTTCAAAGCTCCAAATCATCCATTTTAGCTCCAAACTTGTTTTTCCACTCAAAATCACATCCTACACGGCATAACACATGTAATAAGTACAAAGTACTAGCAATTAGGCTCAAATATAATCAAAGTGTAGAAATTAGAGTGCGAAGTATAGTTAAGAACGTGAGTTCCTAGCCTACAATCAACACCCAATACTTAAACCATTGCTCGTCCCCGGGCAATCAAACTACACTTCACATAGAGACGACCTTTTTATCAGACAACTTACCAAACGTATCGTGCCAAAAATATTAAGATATTTTTAATACATACACAACTCCTCAGGAAACTTCATTTTTTCCTTTCTTTCACTTCCTTAGCGGTAGCTCTTACAAATTTTCAAACAGTGCACCATTCTCCATTTTTCTCAGTTCCACTCAAAACACAAACCATACATCCACTTAGATTTTAACAAGCTCATAACATGTTTAAGTTCTCATAAGAAGTAACCGGTTCAAACAAATAGTTAATTCAAATAAAAGGGTTAGGCTTGTAGTATAGTTGCCAAAGAAATAGGATCACATGATCAAAGGGGCTAACTAGGATATACAACGATTAGGGGGGTCATAGGCATATAACTGGGTCAACAAAGAAATGCATATATCACTTCCTAGACTGAACAAGACTGATATCTCACTTTGCAAACACACGGGGAAAGTTCTAGACATCCACTGACATGCACATAATATCAATGATAACCTCATACACACATTGGGACATAATGACTTAGGATCAGATATATTCCGACTCTCTAGTCAAAGCATTTAAGCAAAGTCGAGATGAAACAAATTAAGGTACTTATCCATGAGTCAAGAACTGAGCCTAGGCATCACAACAAAGGTACTCACTACTCTCAAGACACAACAAAGTCAAGAAAAGGCATCTCCATTTAACACCATAACACAAAACTTCACTATTTGTAACAAATGAAAAATTAACTACACTTGGTTCAAGAAAAGCTCTCAGAAAGGAACCGCGACACAAAGAAAAATCAATGGGGAATTGATACGGTACCTAAGAAAATAAAATATTTTTTTCTTCAACTTTGATCTCTCAAGAAGACAGTTGAGGAAATCATCGTCGAGAAAAGTCAAAAGTTTTAACATTTTTTTGTACTCATCAAAATACTAGCAATAAAAAAATAAAAACATATATATATATATATATATATATATATATATANTTAATCAACAATTCAACAAGCTTTTTCGATTACTTAAAGGAATCACTGAATTAAACCAAACAAAATAATGCAAAGATAATCACCCAAACTATTCCTCTTTCGCTTAAAAAATTCGGCAAACACAATTTTCAATCACTTCAAAGCTCCAGGAACGAATTCATGCAAAATAACTAGAGTTAAAATCCACAAATATCAGTTAAACACCATATCCGTCAAACTCTAAAGTAAACTACTCCATAATCATGGAGAAAATCATCACAAATAGAGTTAAAGAATAAGAAAAGATGAATTCAATCTAAACTCGGGTGTTGAGTCAAGGTCAAAAATCTTCTAAAATCGTATTTTTGATTTATTTATACCATGTAGGAATGTGCCCGAGCAAAACTACCCTTTCTTTTTCTCATTTTTTAATATCCAGACTTGGTCCTCGAATCCCGAACATGATCTCGACTTAATTCCTTGGGCTTCTACTCAGACTTCAAAGCTCCAAATCATCCATTTTAGCTCCAAACTTGTTTTTCCACTCAAAATCACATCCTACACGGCATAACACATGTAATAAGTACAAAGTACTAGCAATTAGGCTCAAATATAATCAAAGTGTAGAAATTAGAGTGCGAAGTATAGTTAAGAACGTGAGTTCCTAGCCTACAATCAACACCCAATACTTAAACCATTGCTCGTCCCCGGGCAATCAAACTACACTTCACATAGAGACGACCTTTTTATCAGACAACTTACCAAACGTATCGTGCCAAAAATATTAAGATATTTTTAATACATACACAACTCCTCAGGAAACTTCATTTTTTCCTTTCTTTCACTTCCTTAGCGGTAGCTCTTACAAATTTTCAAACAGTGCACCATTCTCCATTTTTCTCAGTTCCACTCAAAACACAAACCATACATCCACTTAGATTTTAACAAGCTCATAACATGTTTAAGTTCTCATAAGAAGTAACCGGTTCAAACAAATAGTTAATTCAAATAAAAGGGTTAGGCTTGTAGTATAGTTGCCAAAGAAATAGGATCACATGATCAAAGGGGCTAACTAGGATATACAACGATTAGGGGGGTCATAGGCATATAACTGGGTCAACAAAGAAATGCATATATCACTTCCTAGACTGAACAAGACTGATATCTCACTTTGCAAACACACGGGGAAAGTTCTAGACATCCACTGACATGCACATAATATCAATGATAACCTCATACACACATTGGGACATAATGACTTAGGATCAGATATATTCCGACTCTCTAGTCAAAGCATTTAAGCAAAGTCGAGATGAAACAAATTAAGGTACTTATCCATGAGTCAAGAACTGAGCCTAGGCATCACAACAAAGGTACTCACTACTCTCAAGACACAACAAAGTCAAGAAAAGGCATCTCCATTTAACACCATAACACAAAACTTCACTATTTGTAACAAATGAAAAATTAACTACACTTGGTTCAAGAAAAGCTCTCAGAAAGGAACCGCGACACAAAGAAAAATCAATGGGGAATTGATACGGTACCTAAGAAAATAAAATATTTTTTTCTTCAACTTTGATCTCTCAAGAAGACAGTTGAGGAAATCATCGTCGAGAAAAGTCAAAAGTTTTAACATTTTTTTGTACTCATCAAAATACTAGCAATAAAAAAATAAAAACATATATATATATATATATATATATATATATATACACATATTTACATCCCACACCGTACACTTTAAATTGTGGCGTGTCCCCATGACACGCAAATAAAACGCAAGAGGTAAAGGTAGTTTGGGTCTGAATCGAAGTCGAGATCCACTTTGCACGCCCGACCCAGTGCATACATCCATATTAAAAGTTTCTTTTTCGCCTTCTTCGGGTACACCCCACACTTGTCATACTTAGCTTCCAGCTTGCTCTTTTAGTGCCTTTGCCTTGAATTCAGAGTGTGCAGTCGACTCGTCTCTAGGTACCCCTATTGCTTCCTTTATCTTAAACACCACTCTTTCTTCCTCCACTCTTAGCATGAGCTGCCTTTCCTGGATGTCTAGAATAGATCTACTAGTAGCCAAGAAAGGTCTCCTTAAAATCAAAGGGACCTCCTTATTCTATTCTATACTCACCACGATGAAGTCCACATGGAACAGAAATTTATCCACTCGAACTAGCACATATTCCACTATTTCTTTAGATATGATTGTGGTCTAATCCGCCAGCTGCAAAGACTAATTCCTGAAAATAGATAAAAGGCATAAGATTAATAGAGGCACCTGAATCGCACAAAGATTTTCAAATTTAGTACTCCCCAAAGAGCAAGGTTTAGTAAAACTCCCTGGATCTCCATACTTTTGTGGAAGCTTATTGTGCAGAATGGCACTACAATACTCTGTGAGCTTGACAACTGATATCTCTTCTACTTTTCACTTGTTGGACAATATCTCCTTGAGGAACTTAGCATAGGCTGGCATATGTGAAAGCACCTCTATGAAAGGTATAGTAACATGCACCTGCTTGAGCAGTTCAAGAAAATGCCCGAATTGTTTGTCCAGATTCCCTCTTCTTTGCTTCTGAGCGAAGGTAGAGCAGACATATATTTACTATCTTCATCCTCCTCATTCATTTAATTCCCATCTTTCTTCTTTTCCAGAGCTCTTGTCCTTCCCTTCTTCATCAGACCATTATACGGTTCTACCCTCACTTCACCTTCTTGATTGTTGTTATTTTTCTACTCCTCCACAATCTCTACTTGTCTTTCAATCAACTCACATTTTTATTTTGCTATCGGTTCCTTCAATACTTGCCCACTTCTCAAGGACACCGCATTTATTGTATCTTTTGGATTCCTTTTACTATATCAGTCGTGAGAGTTCTTGGAACCCTATCAGATAATAGATTAGCAACTTTCCCCCACCTATTTTTCTAAGTTTCGAATGGTTATGCCCTGTTCTCGGATACCTGTGCATGATTTTCAAGACTCTCATATTTCTTAACAATAAAGGCCTTCATCAGATCTTCCATGCTAGACTAATTAGATTGTGGAGGCTGGTATTGTTGCCTCTACTGATTTTGAAATCGTGGAGCTCCTTGTCCCTAGGGTCTCGGATTATTCTGCTGCCATGAGTTCAAACTACAACTTGGTGAACTCCAAGAAAATCCTGGGTGCCTTTTCCCTATAGAGTTAAAATTATTTCCACTTTGGTAGGTGCCTCTATCAAAGCTTCCCAAAGCATTTACTACTTCATTTGTAATCGAGACCTAACATTCAAGCGTTGGATAACCCATTCCACAAAAATCACAAACTGATGATGGTTGGCTCTGGCCCATGGCTAAGGTCAATTTTCTTATCTCTTTGGCCATGGTATCTAGCTGTGCTTGCACTGATGTGTTATTTTCTACCTGGTGAACCCCAACTGATTTTCTTCTATCATTACTCTCAGCGGACCATTGGTTAGCAGCTTCAAAGAGCTTATAAATAATTGTAACAATCTACTCAGGTAGTTTTCTTTATTAAAGGACCTCCAACTGGAGTACTCAGAGTTCATTGTGAGGAAGGTGTTTCCAAAAGTCTTGGCGTTACATCCACGATTCGATTCCATTATGCTGATACTTTCTCACTATCTCCTAGAATTTTCCCAAACTTCAAAGACCATTTTAGTTTCATCTGGTAAAAGTTGTGGATTTTCCTTCTGAATTTCACTGTTTTTTCTGTTGAGAAGTACTTGTCAAGAAACTGTTTCGTCATATCTTCCTATGTCCTGATCGATCCAGTTGGTAAGCTTCGAAGCCAGTGCTTTGTGTCATCCTTCAGTGAAAAGGGGAATGCCTTTGAAAGGTGTTCATGATTTTCTCAAAGTTCATCAATAGAGTTTTATGATCTTTATTCACCTTCCCTCTAAAGACAGTTGTTCTGGATGGTTTGCAGCAAGCCTTTCTTCAACTCAAAATTATTTGTTGTCATGGGTGTAGGTCTGACATTTGATAGCCCTTGATTGTAGACTGGTTTGGTAGAGTCACCTAATGCTCTCTCAGGTCTGGGAGCCATTTTTTCAAACTGGTCTTTAACCATGGGTCGATTAAGATTGAATCTTTGACCCCCATCCTCTTCAAAAGTCTCCTCAACAACTCTAAGGGCTTCTTCAGCTTCTACCCATGCAACTTGTTCTCTCTGTTGGGTTGATTCCCGTATAGCCAAATCAACTACCTCCTCACCGTTCTTAACCATATATTCTTGGGTTGAAGATTGTCCCAAGAAATTTCTGGTGAGTTCTTTCATTTTCCTCAACTGTCGAAGATGCTTTTCCACCTTTGTATCATATGGGATACCTTATTTAACATGTTGCATAAACACAAAAGAGAAACACATTAAAAAAATAAAAGAAACTTGGTTCCTGAATTAGCACAGAAATTATTTTGAACATTATTGATTGCCAAACCTCGGCAACGACGCCGAAATTTGACGAGCGCAAAACACAAAATGAAGTGTTATGCTAGTCAGACAAAGATAGTATAGTATAATATCATCTCCATGGGGATTACATTTCAACAATGTTCCAATAATTTCTGGCTTAAACATTATTCAGGATGATTAACACTTTGATTGAAATAATTATGAACAAAAAATAACTATTAAAACTAAAGCAATTGATAATTGATCATAGAAATATAAAAGTTGAAAACACTGAAATAATCAATGGGAGAAACAAGGGTCGTGATAGGATAGGTGCAAGATAGCTATTCAGGATCCAACTCTTATTCAATTCACTCTAATATTCTAATGATTCTCATGAATTCACTCGATAATTAGCTCAAACATGTAGCCAAGACTCCTCTCCCAATTAAATCTTAACTCTACGAGGTGAACTAATATAAAGTACTGTGAACATATGCAAGAACACATTAATGGACTAGTCTTTAGGAAAATGTCTCTTGAATATTCTCCTAACTTGATTTAATCAACAATACAACAATATTTCGATTACTTAAAAGAATCACTGAATTAGATCAAACAAAATAATGCAAAGATAATCACCCAAACTATTCCTCTTTCGATTTAATAATTTGGTGAACAAAATTTGCAATCAATTCAAAGCTCCAGAAATGAATTCATGCAAAATAAATAGAATCAAAATCCACAAATATCAATCAAACACTATATCCGTCAAACCTTAAAGTAAACTACTTCATAATCATGGAGAAAGCCATCACAAATAGTGTTAAAGAATAATAAAATATGAATTCAATCCAAACTCAGATGTTGAGCCGAGGAAAGAATGATGAATCCTTGTGCCTTAGAGTCTCCAATGCTCTTCTAATCTTCTGTAGGACAAAAATCATCTAAAATCGTGTTTGTGATGTATTTATACCATGTAGGAATGGACCCGGACAAAACTTCCCTTTTCCAAATCGAAGTGGGATAATTGGATAACGAAAATACATTGGCAGGATGTTCCATGCTCCGCCCTATGCGCCGCACCAGTGGGGATCTTAGAGAATTGATTTTCTTACTCTGCAGGAATTTTGCACTAGCACCCCACGGCGCACCCCGCAACGTGGTAGTGCAATTTTCTCAGCGTAAATTTCTCTTCTCATTTTTGATATCCAAACTTGGTCCTCGAACCCCGAACATGATCCCGGCTTAATTCCTTGGGGTTCTACTAAGACTTCAAAGCTTTAAATCATCCATTTTAGCTCCAAACTTATTTTCTCCACTCGAAATCACATCCTACACGGCATAACACACGTAATAAGTATAAAGTACTAGCAATTAAGCTCAAATATAATTAAAGTGTAGTGATTAGAGTGTGAAATATAGTTTAAAATGTGAGTTCCTAGCCTACAATGAGGAACTGATCGCATTTGCGATCAGTGTTCCGCATTTGCAAATGTCTCATTTGCGAACAAGTGTTCGCAAATGCGATACTTGCAGCTGGGTAAAAGAGGAGATAAATAGGACTTATCTCATTTTACACCATTTCTCAACCCCAAACACTCTAGAGGTGATTTGTGAAGAACCTTTTCTTCTCAAATTCATTATTAAGCAACTCTAATTCATTTTCTATCAATTCCAATTACTTCATGAGTTTTTAACATCAAATCTAGAAATTTCATGATAAAAATTAGGAATTTTGGTAAAATTTAGAAATTTTATAAAATTGAGATTTAGACATCAAATTGAGGTTGGACTTTAAAATAAACCACATAACCAGGCTCGTGGGTGAATAAGTAATCAGGTTTTGCTCCGAATCTCGGATTTTGACCAAGCAAGCCTGGGGTTGGCTTTTGTTGACTTTTTCAAAAATGATCAAAATTGAACCTTTTTCATTCACGGGTAGTTTCTAAAGCTTATTTTAAATTGTTTGAACGATATTTGGCTAGATTTGGTTGGTTTGGAGGATTGTTCGAAAGGAAAATCCATGGTTGATTGTTGAGTTGGTTGTGCAAAGAGGTAAGTGTCATGTCTAACTTTGACTCAAGGGAATTAGGACTTGTTGGTCTATTTGTTACATGAATTACGTGGGGAACGACGTATATGCGAGGTGACGAGTGTATATGCGATGTCACGGGTTAAATCATGTGGGTTGGGCTATTTACCTTTATGTCATCACTTATTCCATGTTATCTCTTGTTATATGATTTGATTGCTACATGATCTTACTTGTTATCCATGCCCTACTTGTTATCTGTCATTTAGTTGTTACCTGCTTTTGATTTATTCATTTCTCATTCAATATCTACTTACTTGATGTATGTTCCTACCTGTATTAAATGTGTATCTTCATTGTCTCAGGTCTTTACTTGCCTTTATTGTCGTTACGTTACTCGTTGCACTATATCATGTTATATCTGATTTCGTGAGTCTTTTAGTTGTTCTCGTATTAATGAATTGTTGATGTTTGTGATTACAAGGTATTGGATATTTTTTGTGTATACCGGTAGTCCTTGATGTTCTGTAAGCTTTATTTCCCTTTTTGTGATGAGATTACATTATTGGTTGTGTTGAGTTGTTTATGTTTATGAGTTGATATTGGGAACGAGTTGCGTGCTGTAATAGTATGGAGAGGAATTAATAATGGCAACGGGTTGCATACTGCAACATATATTAATATGATATTGAGATCGAGTTGCACGCCGCAACAGATATTGGAAAATGATATTGTGATCGGGTTGCACGCTGCAACCGAGTATGGCATGTTGTAGTTGTCTGTAGCTATAGTATTTTATCTCGGTACTATGATATGAGGTTTGAGATGATGTTATTCAGGGGATCTCTTTTAGTTAACCTTCGGGTCAGTTCTTAAGCGTTTACTACTTTATCTATATTTTTGTCTTTCCTTTTTTATTATTCGTATAGGTTTTATAGTGAGTGTCTTGTCTTAGCCTCGTCACTACTTTGTCGAGGTTAGGCTCGATACTTACAGAGTACATGGGGTCGCTTGTGCTCATACTACACTTCTACACTTCTTGTGTAGATCTCGGTGTTGGTCCCTATCACGACCCAATTTCCACTATAGGTCGTGATGGTGCCCCACGTCGTCGCTTGGCAAGCCAATAATGAACTACCCATTAAATTTCTCATTTAAATATTTTTAAAGTCTTTGATTTATATTTAAATTCAGAAACAAATAGTAAATGAGCATGGTAATGTAAATCATAAACTAAATGGGGAAGTAAGGTAATGAATTAAATAGTTCAAACCCATGAATGTCTACTAATATTCCCAAAACTCGGTGTCACAAGTGCACGAGTATCTAGTAGAATATACAAAACTCACTAAGAACTACTGTCTGAAACAAAAGAGACATAAATGGTAAAAAGAAACATGACAGGAGAAGGCTCCGGGTGCTGAAAAACGGAGCATAGGAAAGCAGCTCACCACTAAGCCTTGGGATAATGCGGATACTCGCCCGAACAAACTCCAGATGCACCTGCCTCAGAACTTGCACAATATATGCAGAAGTGTAACGTGAGTACATAAACAATATATACCCAGTAAGTATCTAGTCTAATCTCGAAAAAGTGGTGGCGAGTGGTCGATTTTGACACCTACTAGTGGGAAATATACATAATGTACAAGATTATTTAATAACCATGAAAACAACATCAATAATGGAATAAAAGGCAATAATTAAATGACCATTTATCAAATAACAATTAAAATCCCCAAATGTCACATATAAATCTCAACAAGTAAGGACTTAACATGTACTATAATTTCTCAAGTCATGACAGATATATCAAGTGAAATAGGACTCCAAGTGACAACATGTACGGGTTATACCGAGATCGTACGACCCTATCCATAATAATCGTGTACATATAATACTGAGGTCGTACGGTCCAACCTATGGATGCATCCCATTATATATATATATATATATATATATATATATATTGCCGAGGCATTCGGTCTGATCCACATGAATAGGAAAACTTTTTGGATTTCGAATTTCATATTTACAACTCCGAGGTAAGCCCAAGAAAGGATATACTTTCCATCAATAATTAAATATTTTGCCAACCCTCTAAGTAATGAAGTTTGATTTGACATGATCTTCAACCAGGTCTTTACTTATTAATACGAGCTATTAAACTAGCAAGTTGAGTCCAAATAGTGCAAGTAATAGCATAATAAAGGCCTACGCACAGACTCTCGTCACTTCGTGTGTACGTAGAACCCACAATTAGCAGAAAATAATAATTAAAATACCTATAAGATTAATTCTCTCTTACAAGGTTAGGCAAGAGACATACCTCGTTCCCAAGTCCACTTTCCGGTCCACAAATCACTCTAAAATCCTCCAATCGTTGCCGAACAATCCGAAACTAGTCAAAGGTTGTACAAACTAATGAATAATTGTTCAAAAGTTCATAATTTAACTATTAAAGTGATTACCTAAACCAATTTGGAAGATTCTTAAAATTCATCTCCAGGCCCACAGGCCCGGATTTCGGAAATGTTTGAAGATAAATGTTACCCATAACCTCCCGAACTAATATATAATTCATTCCAATTTCCATAATCATTTTCGTGGTCAAATCTCATTTTTATCAGAATTTTAGGTTTTTCAACTAAACCTATAATATCCACAATTTATATGTTAAAATCTACCAAAAATCCTTGTATTAAACTTACATTAAGTAGTAATTACTTACTTTACGATGATAGGCAAAAACTCCCTCTCCAAGAGCTCTACAATCGGTGTCCCAAAGTGAAAATGAGAGAAAAAAGCCTAAGCCCCGATATAAATGCACCCTTCTGCCCCCAGCGGTATCCGCACCTACGGTCGAAATCTCTTCTTCCATGAAACCTCTTCTGTGGTCAGTCATCCTCATTTACGGAAACCACTCGACCCACGACCAGCCACTCTTGTGTCCAGATCCTACATCTGCTAGCCCACTTCTGTAGTTAGTCACCTGCGCATCTGCACCTGTTGATCGCCTCACACATCTGCGACCAAGTCCAAGCTGCCTCGATCCGCATCTGCGGACCCCTTAATCGCAGAAGAGAGTCCGCTTCTATGGAAAGTCGCTCACTTCTGCAGACCTTGCCAACTCCCCTCTATTTTGCTTCTGCGACCAAGGCACCGCACCTGCGGACACTCTCCTCGTAGGTGCGAATGCACCAGATACTATCAACCTTCAACACTTTGCCAAAGTGCAACCAAGCTCCATCGACCATCCGAATCCTACACGAGTGCCCCGGGACCTCGACCAAACTTGCCAAAACGTCCTAAATCCCATTCCAAACTTTGTCTAAGCCTCATATCCCATCAAACAATACCGAAACATGAATTTCACACCAATTCAAGACTATTGAAACCAATGAATTTCAATCTTCTGAAACCGACACCGAAATCTATCAAACTAATTCCGATTGGCCTTAAACTTTGCACACAGGTCATAAATCGCCATACAGACCTATTCCCAGGCTCAGAATCCCAAACGGACCTTGATAATACTAAAGTCTACTCCAAACTAAATTTAAGAAACTAGAAAATCTTCAATTAACCAACTTTCAAGATTAAGCATCAAAACGCTCCCGGGTCACCCGAAACCCGTTCCGAACACATACCCAAGTTAAAATTATCATATGAACCTATTTGAACCATAAACTCCTGGTTCTGAGGTCGTTTACTCAAAACATTGACCCAATTCAAACTTGTCCATCACAAGCCACTATTAAGTGTTCCAATTTTAACCCGAACCCTTCCAAACCTAAACCAACCAACCCTGTAAGTCATAAAATAGTAAAAGCACATACATGGAATCTTTATTAGGGGAAGGTGATCTAGAAATTAAAATGACCGATTAGGTCGTTACAGTCCCAGCAGCGTATAGATGAGTTTTAATCGGATCGATTTGCTTAGGAGAATTGGGGTAGAGTTGTACGATATTCGCAGTCCCTGAAGTCTCCCTCTATTCTGTCTTTACTATTTATCTTGTTTTAAAAAGTTGTATTTCATTCGTACCATATTTATAGTATTCTAGTTGCTCATGTACTAGTGACAGTAGATCCTAATATCAAAATCATGTGTAAAACACTATTTTGATAATACAAAAAAGAACTAAGAACCATGATTATTGAGAAAGCCTATTTGCACATGACTTGCAATAAACTCTTGAATAGCTGCCTCTCATTGCATTTGATTCTGTGCATTTACACTTTTTATTTTGAGGTTTAAGCAACTCTACCTGATCTTTTTGACTGAAATATAAGCTTGACAAGGACTGCCCTGTAAGCAGATTGCACGCGAAACATTCCAAGATGCAAATCCAGGTCAAGGCAGCGGTGTTGTTGCGCCTTTGGCTCCTTGTTATGCATTCATTCATGATCATTCTTGATGTGAACCTACTGTAGTTAGCTTCCTCATCTGTGATAGATGTCCATTGTATCTGGTAAATCCTCCACTTATTGCTAAAGATATCCGCATACAGATGAGAAGTCCTATGGGTAGTCATATATGATATGGGCAGTATAAAGTACTTATGCATGTATCTGGTCATTGTAGCTTGATGTGCTCTGCTAGGATTACTTTGTGTGATCCTCAGGAAGTAGTATATGCATGGGAATTTGCATTATTTATTGTAGTACTTCCCGTTTCCTTCATTTTGGACATGAATATGGATCCAGAAGTTAAGGTTTATGTCTAGCCTTTTCTTTGCCTTGTTGCGTGTATATTTGAGCTGACCTATGTGGTGGTTTTACCTATAGGGAATGAGTATCAATGATACTAATACAACCTTATATGTTTTTCCACAACATTGAGCTAAGCCCTCTCCAAAGTACCTGCAAAATCAGAAAACATGTTAGAGTAAAAATTCTTCCTTCTCTCCTCCTTAAGGATTTGAGTTGGAAGTATAATATCATATGCTTCCCTCATAGATTGCCCCATTCCTCCAGCATACCTTCTCCTCCTCCCCTTTTCAATCAAAAAACTTCTCACTGATTTTATATCCATCATCAATAGTCCTTTGTCTTGGCAGTCCTTACCCTAAAGTAAGGTATTTGGAGTTTGTCATTGTTCAGAAATTTTCTCCCTTGTTTGTACGGTTCCCATAAGGAGTGCACCTGTATAATGGCTTATTGATCCAATGTCCAGTTAGCTAAATGAAAGGCTAACTTGTTACCTTCTCTCAATACATGAACTACTTGGAATACACCCCTAGACAGTATAGTTTTGATTTCATCAATTTGATTAGCTATGTTCCAAGGTGGTTCCTACTCTTCCTCCAACACTTTGTTCATGAGTAAATAGTTAGTCTCAATTATACATGGAGGATTCTGCATATGAATTATGTACCTGATAACTTCAAGAATAGCTTGTGTTTCAGCTATGTTATTAGTTGCATCTTTAACTGCATCTGCCTAGGCATAAATAAGATCCCCTATTCCATCCCTTATGCAAAAACATGCGAAGCTCCTCTATTAACCCTTCTACAGGCCCCATCAATATTATATTTAATCCAACCATTAGGAGGCAATTGCCACAACACTTTAGTATACCTCAATCTAGGGACATGATATAACTTCTCATGTAGATCTGTCCAGTTAGGAGTAATACCTTTGAAGCCTGGCCTTCTCACCTTCAGTAACATTTGTATTGAGGTTGATATCTGAAAGATCAACCTATTAAAGGATAGCTTGATACACTACCTTTAACCTTTTATTAGCAGGTTTCTCCACTATTCATTTATCACTTGTACAAGTTGCTTCCCTTCTATTTTGATTCCTACATGTGCACCAAAGTAGTTCCACACAAATCTGGCAGTTGGAGATGTCAAGAAGACATGAGGCAATGTCTCTTCTTTAGGGTTCCTACAACACCAATATCTTGAAGTTGTAAAGTACCCCAGCCTTAGGAACCAATTATCTAAAGGTATCTTTGCGTTCCATAACCTCCACATAAAGAAACTGATCTTGAAAGGCAACCCCTTCGCCCAAAATAACGTGTACAATTTGCATTCTTCCCTTCTCCTTCTTATGTAATGCCATGCAAATTTTATTGTAAATTTACCTTTTGTTTCCAGTTGCCACCAAGGCTTGTCCTTCATAGAGTGATCAGAAGGCGGTGTGATATTCTCCAAAACATGATCAGCAAGTTCATCGGTCAATCTTTCTCTCAAAAGTACTTCATTCCATACCGCATTCCCCATTACTTCATCAACATATCTTATGGATTCATCACACCAATGGTCTGGACCTGAAGCATGATAAAGAACTCCAAGTACAGTCCAATTATCATACCAGAAGTAGGAGTTTCCACTCTTTAGTTTTCACCATACTTGGTGCTCCACCTCATCTCTCATTTGAAGCATTTTCCTCCACACATGAGATCCATATCTCCATGGTACCACTACTTCATTGATATTCTTGCAGTACTTAATTCTCATAAATGTAGACCATAATAAGTCATTTGTTCTATAGTTCCACCAAAGCTTTACAAACAATGGCTTTGACACATCATGTAATGACTTGAAACCTTGACCTCTCTCACTTTTAGGTAGGCATAAATTCTCCCATGAAACCTAGTGTCTTGCCCTTCCATTACCTGAGTTGCTCCAGTAAAATCTAGCAAACATCTTATACAATTGGTTGATCATATATGCTGGTGAATTCGCAGCTGACAAGAGGTGTATTGGCATGCTCTCTAAAATATGTGTTATCAATACTGCCCTGCCACCAATTGAAAATAACTTACCCTTCCATGATGATAGCCTCTCCTGAACTTTGAAAATGATGTTCTTGTAAAAATCTTTCTTCCACCTGTTGTAGAATATAGGACATCCCAAATATGTAAATGGGAATGGGTGTCTTTGAAACTCAGTGATCAAATGGACAGTGTTAACTTCATTTGCAGGTGCACCTTCATGCATATAAAAGGAAGACTTTTCATTATTGATCTTCTGACCTGAAGCTGCCTCATATTCCTCTAATACATTCATAATAAGTTGTACTGCCCCATAGTGAGAAGAGAATAAAATGATTATATCAGCTGTATATGATAGATAGTTGATGTTGTGACTCCACTTTGGCATACCAAAGCCTATGAAATCTGGATTGTCAAACACGACATCTAAGGCTCTCCCCAGCACTTCAGCTACTAAAATAAACAAAGTAGGAGAAAGGGGATCTCCTTGTTTAACACCCCTAGAAGACTTGAAAAAGCCAGTGGCCTGCCCATTCAAAAGTACTGAGTACCAGTTATTAGACACTAATCTGAATATCATGTCAATGAAGATCTCTCCAAATCCCATTTACCTCAACACCTTTGTCAAAAACAACCATGAAACTCTATCATAAGCCTTTCCCATGTCCAATTTGATTATCACATTTGATGGCTTCCCTCTCAACCTTCTGTCAGCTATGATCTCCTGAGTTAACAAGATATTCTCCACAATGCTTCTGCCTTTAATAAAACCAGCCTAATTAGGAAAGATTAATGAAGGCAATAGCTATACTAACCACTCATAGATCATTATTGATATGATCTTATTGGAGAAATTGCTTAAACTGATCGGCCTCATATCTAAAAATGTTGCTACATTCGTCTTCTATGGAAGTAACATTAGGTTTGTGTGAGTGATGAACTTTGAAAGTTTTGCACTACAAAAGAATTCCCGCACCATATTAAGCATATCAACGCAGATAACCTCCCAATTAGCATGATAAAACTGACCGGTGAATCCATTAGGACTACTGGCAGTATCACCATTCAGACCATACACTGCTGCCTTTGCTCAGTAGAAATCACCCTAGGAACATGATTAATGATATCAAAGTTATTAGGAATACTTTCTTTAGTGAATTAAGCCTAAAAAGAGTCTACTACCTCCTATGTCATTTCTTTTTGGGATTCAATCCAATTATCATTTTTCCAATATTCTAGATACCTGCAGCCTTTTCCTCTTGCATCTCACATGAGCATGAAAGAACTTAGTTTTTCTATCCCCATCCTTAAACCACTGCATTCCAGCCTTTTATCTCCAAAACTCCTCTTCAAGATGATAGTATCTTGTAAAGATCAGCTTCTACCTTCTGAAGTTTTGCTCTATTCTGGGTTGTTGGATTCAATTCAAACTCTATCTGATGCACCTTAATTACATTCTCAAGTGCTTCAATTAGTTTTAAAATGTCTCCAAATATCTCCTTGCTCCAAGCTGCCAAAGCAGTCTCCACCTTCTTCAATTTACTTTGAAATAAAATGAATAGATTCCTCATGGTATCTGCTGTCCAATTTCTTTCACCATCTTCAGAAATGCCTCATGTTTGGTCTAGAAGTTAACAAACTTGAAAGGTTTCTTAACTTGGACAGTGTCAATATTATAAAATAATAAGAGAGAGGCATGGTTTGAGCCATACTTGATCAGGTGCTCTACCTCCAATGCTGGGAATAAATCTAAGAACTGCTGATTTGCAAAGAACCTATCAAGCCTCTTAAAAATGCATTCAATATCAGACCTCCCATTCCACTAAGTATACAAATTTCCTTTGAAGCCCAGATCATACAATGCACATGTGTCCACACAATGTGTAAAGTCTTCAACTTCAGTCAAGTACACTGGTCGGCCTCCATATTTCTCCTCCTAAGATAGAATCACATTGAAATTTCCTCCTAAAATCCAAGGAGATTTCATATCTGAAGCTAAGTGGTACATGGAATCCTAGAGCTCAATTCTTGTTATAGCATCATATTTGGAATATACTAGTGTCACATATAACTCCTTACTCAGATTCCTATGAAATGTCATTTGTTTTTTCATGTTCATCACAATGTCTACATTAATATCTTCATCAACAAAAACCAATATCTTGCCATTCATGTTAGCATAAGCAGAGTGAATCCCCAGCTTCCTTCTATATTCCTCCAACTTATTGAATCTTGCCAAGGTTCCATCAATCCTATCAAGTAAAAATTATACTTTCTATGTTGGTTAAGCAACTTGTCGAAAGCATTTTTTGTGTGTTTATCGACCTCACATTACATACTAGAGCATTCTCCATAAGATTATTTGAAAAAAGAGATCACACTTCTCTTCCTCTTCACCTTGTTCATCATCCATCACCTGCAGAGCCAATGGGTTTGGTTCATGATTTTTTACTATCATTCCCAACTCCCTTTGACCCCTATTATTAATAAGGATTCCTTTAGAAACAATGCTACTTGTTACACTAAAAGTTTTTCCAGCTAGTATCCCAGGATCATCTACAACTGGAGCAACTACTTGCATAGCATTGATTCTTTGCCCAGATTCCAGCTTACTTGCCATAGGAACCAGAGCAATTTGATCTTGTAATCTCCTTGTAGACTCTTTCAATATCTCAGCATTTACTTTCCTTGCCATCATAGCATCTTGAATAGTTTTAAATTGTAAATTTAGACATCCCCTAGCATATCATTAATTGCCTGGCCTGATGCCTCACTATCATTCTCATCTTCTACAAATTGTACCTCCCTATCAGATTCTTGGCCACTTAACTGACCTTCTTACTCCTCTTTCTCATGATCATCTTCTACTAATTGATCCCCGTCATCATCAGAATCTTCTTCCATCTGCTGACTCTATATCCTGACCATTAATGGATTACAAGACATAAATATTTGTGAAGGTATATCTTGGCAGGACTTGTTAGTCATAACACCCTGCTTCAAGTAAGCTCCTTGTTGACATTGTCAGTGTTCTCTTCTGATGCATCAGATTCGCTCAATTGGCTTTTGTCATTCTCCTTTGGTAGCTCAACTGTATTATCTGTATCTATAGTTTGCGATAGAACTTCTTGACAAGATGTATTAGTTGCAACTAAGTTTTCACCAAAAGCTCTATTCACTCATTGTGCAGTAGTCTCTTTAAAAACTTCTCTAGTACTCCCTTTGCTATTAGAGTTAGTACTTTGCCCTCCCTTTTCTACTTCAATCCCAGTTGTATTTGGATTAAATACTGCTGCCGCCGGATTTAATTTCCATTTGGACTTAGGAGTAGGTTTTTGACTTTGAATAATCGTATCCTCTTCCACCAAAGTCAATTGATTGTTCTCATCTTGTTCACTTTCTTCCACCTCTAGTGCTATATATTTGTTAGCTGTTTGAACATCTTGGACTAGTCCTTTATCAACTGGAACTAGTTTCGTTCCAGTTCGATCAACTATGGCTATTTCATTTCCAGTCTTGACATGATCCTACACCTGCTTTGTACCATTCTTGACTCGATTATCTCTTACTTATTTCCATTGTTCACCTAAGTTACCAACCACCTTACCACATGATAAGATATTAATTGGACGGTTAACATTGTTATTTTTCCCTCCATTTTTCTCAGTACCTTCTCCACCTTGAACAACATGTACTGCTTGTTTGCCTTTTTCATTGTGCTCCATTAATTTTGGGTGAATTCGCCAATATTCAAATTGATCATGTCCTTGTAATTTACATTCATTACAATACTTAGGTAACATATCTTATTAAAGTTCTACTCATTCAATCCTTATCTCCCTAGTAGATTCATTCTCAATATCCATTCGAACTGTCTTAGGTAAATCAGCTAACAAATCAATGAGAACCTTAACCCTTGTACAACTAAGTCTTGTCTTATTTATATTATCCATATCTAGATGTAAAGGCTTCCACACAGCTGGAGATAAAGAGAATAAATATTCTTTGACAAAACAATATTGGTAACAAACCTGGGAACAAAATCCACGCCTTAGCCTTTGGAGTTTCTTTCCCGGCCTTGAATTTTGCATCATAGATCAATGGTCATAATTGGTACTCACACCCATCCTTAACTTTAACATAATAAGCATTTTTGGACGTAAAATTAATGAAATCTTCCCATAATATCAATCTAATTAAGACATATCGATATCTGAGGAAACCAACACTACATTCGCCTTTGATTCCACATTGACTTGGGATGATTCTACGTAACTCCTGAAGTTCTGGACAACCATACGATAATTTGCCAACAACTGTGTATTGTAAATCTTCAATTATATTCATGCGATCAACCTTCACTTCTATAAAATTGATGAAAGGTTCTCCATGTAAAACTGTAGCTCATCGCATAAGGATGGGATCTACAGTAGATTTTGGATTAGGGTTCAACGTCTCCATGAGACTATTTTGAACGGCTGGTTTGAGTATGTTACTATAATATAGGGGTTGGGAGTTGTTATTTATGGTCGTAGTGGTTGGGGCGAGGGAGGGAGGAGGCTGACCAGCAAGAAAAGATAGCTGGCTGCCGTCCGGGATGACCATGGCAGCGCTCAACAGGAATATTGCCTTAAATCGCCTATGAAATCACCAGAGCTAGGTATGAAATCGCGGCGATTCAAATGATGTATTTTAGTTTTTATCAATAATTAATTATTATTATTATAATAATTATTATTTTACTTTTAAACTGTTAAAATAGATAATTAATTAGCTAATATTGGCTTGCCTAGCAAGTGGATGTTAGACGACATCATGGCCCCATAGTTGAAATTTTGAGTCGTGACACACATATAATGTCACCAAAGAAATAAAAGACCCATCCTTCTTATAAAAGAGGGAATAGTCATTTAGAGAATAAGTGGAGCCTTTAAAATTCAGGGCAGATGTACATCTAGTATACCACTTCTTTAAGGCATGATGAAGCCGATATAGGAACTTCTTAAGTCTACAAACCATGTTAGGGGCAGGAGAAAGTAGAACAACAGGAAACTTCATGTACATCTCTTTGTGCAAATCACCATATAAAAAGGCGTTATTGACATCCAACTAATACAATCCCCAATTTTACTTTACTGCCAAAGCTAAGATACATCGGATGGTGGTCATTTTGACCACAAGAGAGAATGTCTCCGTAAAATTAATATATTCCCTTTGTATGCCCCCTCGAATGACCAGTCAAGCCTTTAATCTCTCCAAACTACCATCAGATTTGAGTTACTTGGTAAACTCATTTACAAGGGAGTGCATTCCTAACTTGTGGCAAAGGAACGACTTACCAAGTCTTATTGATGATAAAATCATCAATTTATTTTTCCATAACTTTTTGCCAACCTGGGTGCATGGTTGCCTGGGAATAGGAAGAGGGTTCTTGAATGAGAGAAAGAGATGTGAGCAATTTTTGGTTAGGGGAAGATAAATCACTAAAAGAAAACTGCATAGGAGATATCCGTTGGATGAACTGCACCACAAATATAGTCACCTAGGTAAGTAGGTGTCATGTGATCCCTTAAGGATCTACACAAGGCAGTCTAAACAATAGTAGGTGCTGACTGCGGTGAAAAGGGGGAATACGCAGGATTAGTAGGAGAAGAAAAAGAAGTAGACTGGGACGATAAAGTAGAGGGAGAGGACTAGATAATGGAAGTAGGAAATGAAAGTTGAGAATAGTGAGTAGGACTGATTGGAGAAGAATATATAGGAGAAAGAAAATCATCTAAAGGAGTAGCTTGGGGTGCTAGAGGGATAGAACAATAAGATAAAGACTCTGCAGGATATAGTGAAGAGTGAAACTTAGTCCGTGGAGTAGAAAATGGGAAAATTGATTCATGAAAAATTATATTTCTGGAA
Source organism: Nicotiana otophora (assembly GCA_000715115.1). Lineage (NCBI taxonomy): Eukaryota > Viridiplantae > Streptophyta > Magnoliopsida > Solanales > Solanaceae > Nicotiana > Nicotiana otophora. The sequence goes on from AWOL01S0024038.1 coordinate 107,988, forward strand.
ATAAAAATTTTTCTAGTTTGTAGGTCTAACAACTTATATCCCTTATTTCCAAAAGAATATCCAAGGAACACACAAGTAGTTATTCTAGGGTCAAGTTTTCCTAGTGATGAAGGTAGAAGCAAAACATAAGCAGCTAAAATATTTGAGTAAACTGTAATTAGGAGACTTTTGAAACAAAATCTCATAAGGGGTTTTATAATAGAGTAATTTGGTGGAAACCTGTTGATAAGAAAATTGTTGTTAGCAAACATTCTCCCAAGAAAGCAATAGGGACTTTTGATTGAAAAAGAAGGGCTCTACAGGTCTCCAATAGGTGTTTGTATTTTCTTTCAATAATTTCATTTTGTTGGGGGCACCTACACATGAAGTTTGGTGTAAACTACCCTTAGAAACAAAATAGGTAATGGATGCAACACGGCTTCCTAGTTGAAAAGTATTGTGAGACCTTATTATTTTGACTTGGTATTAAGTTGCCTCTCAACCACAGAAATAAAAGATTGAAGCACGGTAAAGGTATTACTTTTAGTGCTTACCAAATATGTTCAAGTACCCCTACTATAGTCATCAACAATAGTAAGAAAGTACTTAAAACCATCATGCATGGGTAATTTATAAGGGTCCCAAGTATCTATGTGAATAAGTTCAAAAATGTAAGAGGTAGAATTTGTATTATTAGGGAATGGCATATTTTATAGTTGAGCCATAGGACAAATGGCACCTGAAAAACCATCCTATGTGGAACTATGTTGTGTGCAACCAGGGATATGTTTTATATCAAAAATAGGTAAATGACCAAGTCTTACATGCCATAAATTGTCACAAATATTTACAGAACTATTCATGGAATCTAAAACATCATATGTATTAGAAATGTTTACAGTGAAAGATAAAATCACTGATTCAGTTTTTTTTTCTATGTACATGGAATCGAAAATACAATGTGTGGAATAAAGAAGATAAAGTCCAACTTTGACATCACTAAGAACTAAAGGCCTCATAAAGGAAAGGCCTTGCAAGAAACATGAAGAGTCAGAAAAGGAAAGAATGGATTTAAACTGTGTGCATAATTTATGAACAAATATGAGATTGAATTTAAAATCCGGAACTAGTAGGACAGTGTTTAGAGTAAATTTTGGGGGTACAATAACTTTTCTTACGTGAGTTGCTTTCACCCTTTGAGAATTAGGCAAATTTACATTCACATGAATAGTAAAGGCTTTTTATTTCTCAAAATGCTAGAATCAAAAGTCATATGTTCAGAAGCTCCAAGGTCAAGGATCCAAAGCGACTCTTAATATTCTTAAAAAGCGTTGTAGGAATAGGCAAAGATGTACCAGCATAGTTAGCATTCACATTGAAATCAAAATTTACTGTTGTTTGTTCCCTAGTTTTGACATGTTGGAGTATTTTTTCAAGTTGTTCCTGTTTAAAATCAATTGTTTCCTTTGTGTCATAGTTGTGAAATTTTCATACACCTTCACCTGAGAGAGCTGCATGACCTTGAATAGGATTTTGTGGCCTTCTTTGCCTGTTATTATTTTTGAAATTTTATTATTGGGGATAACCATCTATCTTAAAATTGACAATATTGTGCCTTGATTCATTACAAAAGTTGAGAATAATCTTTTTCTGTACTCTTGATTGTTCCAAGAACTATTTCACCTAAAAGAGTTTCCAACTTGAGAACTATTTCAACCAGAAGAGTGACCAGCAAAATTATTAAACCTTCCTTGTGGCTAGTTAAATTTCTATGTTGTAATAGCAAAGAGTTGGAATCACTAGGATAGTATCCTACAGATTGAATGTCATTTGTCTCTCCTTTTGAAATAACAGATAATAAGCTTTGTCGATTGTTGGTAAAGGTTGTATCATCATAATGTTTCCTCTCACCCTAGTATAGGTCTCATTTAGTTCCATTAGGAATTGAACTAAATTCTGCCTTTCTTCAAGAGCACAGTTCTTTTCAAGTGAACCACATTTGCAATCTACACAAATACTAAAATTTCGAGCATCAAGAAATTCTATCGCATCCCATATAGCTTTAATTTTGTTGAAGTAAGTAGCAATATTGTTCGAACCTTGAACTATCTCTAATAACTGTTTTTGTAACTAAAATGACTGAGTTAAATTCGTTTGTCCATACATTTCCTCTAGTTATTTTCATAGAATTCTATGTAACTTTGAATGGATCACACTAGGTCTAATCTCACTAGTTAAGGAGTTAAGAACCCAAGAAAATAAAATATCATTGCATCGGATCCAATACGGCAAATCAGGTGAATCATCCTTTGGCCTGCTTAAGCTTCCATCAATGAAGCAAAGCTTATTTTTGGCTGTTAATACAATCACAATGGATTTCCTCCAAGCGACATATCCAGATCCATCAAATGGAGGTGAATCAACGGGTGAGATGAGATATCCAAACGAAGAGTGTTGCACATTAAATGACATATGGAAAGCCAACTTAGATGAGCTAGATATACACTCAAACCGCCAACTCTGCATCTCAAGCTGTTAGAAACGAACCCTAGCCGCCTCAACCTGGATCTAAAACTTTGGAGCTTTGGTGATCAAGATCTGGAGATTCTACATTGCCAACAAAAGAATGAAGATAGTAATGACAATCATGATCAATATTTGCTGGTACTGCCATTTTCAGGGATCAATCAATAGAAAATGAAGAAATAAAACCTAGAAATTTCAAGAGAAATTGTAGAACAGACAGTGTTGTGTTGAGATCGAAACTAAATGATTTTGGAATTGAGAATTTAGCTGGATCGAATCTAAAGCTCTGATACCATGTTGCAATTCTAGAGAGAGAATTTCTTTAAATTGTTGAAATTACATTTCCAACCTGAGAAATGAAAGTATATTGTACAAGCTATATAATTCTCACGTGTACCTTCAGCTAACTAACTTCTAACTACTTTGTACACGTGTGTATAAGGGGAACAAATAAAAAACATAAATAGTTCTCTATGTACAAGAAAAACTAAGTGATATCCAACTGTCATAGTTGTGAAATTACCCTATACCTTCATCTGAGAGAGTTGCATGACCTTAAATAGGATTTTGTGGTCTTCTTTGCCTCTTGTTATTTTTGAAATTTTGTTGTTGGGGATAACCATCTATCTTAAAACTAACAATATTGTGCCCTGATTCTTTATAAAAGTTGTAGAATAATCTTTTTTTGTACTCTTGATTGTTCCAAGAACCATTTCCACCAAAAGAGTTTCCAACTTGAGAACTATTCCAACCAGAAGAGTGACAAACTTGACCAGCAAAATTATTAAACCTCCCTTGTGGCTAGTTAAATTTCTATGTTATAATAGCAAAGAGTTGGAATTACTAGGATGGTGACCTACAGATTAAATGCCATTTGTCTCTCCTTTTGAAATAACAGATAATAAGCTCTGTCGATTGTCGGTAAAGGTTGTATCATCATAATGTTTCCTCTCACCCTAGTATAGGTCTCATTTAGTTCCATTAGGAATTGAACTAAATTCTGCCTTTCTTCAAGAGCACAGTTCTTTTCAAGTGAACCACATTTACAATCCACAGAAATACTAAAAGTTCGAGCATCAAGAAATTCTATCTCATCCCATATAGCTTTAATTTTGTTGAAGTAAGTTGCAATATTGTTTGAACCTTGAACTATCTTTAATAATTATTTTTGTAACTAAAAGGACTGAGCTAAATTCGTCTTCCATACTTTTCCTCTAGTTATTTTCATAGAATTCTATCTTACTTTGAATGGATCACACTAGGTCTGATCTCAGTAGTCAAGGAGTTAAGAACCCAAGAAAATACCATGTCATTGCATCGGATGCAATACGTCAAATCAGGTAAATCATCCTTTTGCCTGCTTAAGTTTTCATCAATGAAGGAAAGTTTATTTTTGGCTGATAATACAATCGAAATGGATTTCCTCCAAGCGACATATTCAGATCCATCAAATGAAGGTGAATCAACGGATGAGATGAGATATCCAAACGAAGAGTGTTGCACATGAACATGACACGTGGAGAGCCAAACTAGATAAGCTAGATATACACTCAAACTGTCAACTCTGCATCTTAAGTTGTTAGAAACAAACCCTAACCGCCTCAACCTGGATCTAACACTTTGGAGCTTTGGTGATCAAGATCTAGAGATTCTATATTGCCAACAAAAGTATGAAGATAGTAATGATGATCATGATCGATTTTTGCTGGTACTTCCATTTTCAGGGATCAATCAATAGAAAATGAAGAAATAAAACCTAGAAATTCAAGAGAAAAAATTCTAGAGAGAGAATTTCTTAAATTGTTGAAACTACATTTCCAACCCGAGAAATGAAAGTATATTGTACAAGCTATATAATACTCATGTGTACCTTCAACTAACTAACTTCTAACTACTTTGTACACGTGTGTATGGGGGGGATAAATAAAATACGTAAATAGTTCTCGATGTACAAGCACAACTAAGTGATTTCCCGCTGTCATCCAATGGGCTAAATCAACGGGTGAGATGAGAGATCCAAATAAAGAGTTTTGCACATGATCATGACACGTGGAGAGCCAAATTAGATGAGCTAGATACACACTCAAAACTTCAACTCTGTATCTCAAGTTGTTATAAACGAACCCTAGCTGTCTCAACCTGGATCTAACACTTTGGAGCTTTGGTGATCAAGATCTGGAGATTCTGTATCGCCAACAATATAGCGTGCATGATAAAGAAAGCAGTATTTAACTATAAAGTTTATCGCTCGCAACTGATTTTAGTCTGCAGTATAATGAGTATAAAAATACAAAACCTTGTTCATATTTATGTAATGGGAAAAACGATCATACCACATAGCGCAACAGAGTAGTAACATATTGCAGGATTGGCTTGGCACTAGTGATTACGGAAGCTACACCCAGGAGAGATGAAGAATCACGATAGGAGCGGACTATTCAAATATGGGACAAAAGTAACCGAAAGAGATTCACCAAGCATGTATCTAAGGTCGACACTCCCCCCTCTCCTTCCCCCCACACCCCCACTAGCCACATACACAACGTTTAAGCTAGGAACTCGAAACAACTACATCCTACGTAGGCTACAAATACCTTGCAGTATTCACTTGTAACATACACAGAAAATACACAAATTTCACTTCACGGAATCTTCTAAAAAGTTATTATTTCATTTATATCCTTGAAAGATTGTAGCTCGCTCTTGTAAAGTCATATCAAAGGTCGACACTCAATAAGAATTTTTCTATCTAATTCTGCTTTATTTATCATTGTTATTCTTCATTTTATTAAATGCATTTTGGACAAAACTTTTTGTTAATAGCCTAGAAATATTAATTTTGATTATATTTTCTAAAATCAGTTTGTGGGCTAAACAATATATACAATGAATCAATTGAAGAAACCCAACCGTCAATAATAATAATAAAGTGTAAGCCTTAGTTTCATTCCGTGATAAGCATTCGACAAGTGCAACTTTGCATGGAGGTACAACAAAGACCACACCTTAAGTCCCATAAACGTACAATTACTTGTTTTCACCAGGAAAAATCCAAGGGAACATGTGGGTAAATTTAAAAAGATATGGAAAACTAAGATTCATATCCTAAGCTATTTTTAGCTATCTCACTTTTTCCATATGATGTTTCTAACTAGTGTTTCCAACATTTGTCGATCTATATATATGCTTAATTAAAGTTCATAGCTTCAACACCAAGTCAGTACAAGTCATAAATAGAGGCCATGTGGATTACTAAGTTGTTTGTCTGTTAAAAATTAATGTTATCCTTCAAAAGCATAGATTCATGAACGCATTCATTGAGAAACATTCTGTTTTTTAATCTTACATGAAATTATATCAATGGTAGTGGCCCTTATAATTTTTATAACTTTCTTTTTTAGGTAATAGATACATTGGTCTGAACTAGAATCTGAATATGTACCACGAACCAATGTTAAATACATATGCGTATTTTTTTAATTTCATCTTATTTTGTTCATTATATTTATCAATATATTCTATCATTTGAATATTAAAAGAAAGAGATTCAATAGATTCTAACTAAAATATACGTTTATATATATAACTTTATGCCTCAATATTACCTATAAACAAACCAGTGAACATCTCCATATTATCATACTGGAACCAAAGATGTTACTATCTAAGTCGATATTTTTTCACCAAAAGGAACAAATAATATTTTGAAGTTTTAAACTGCAAGAACTAATACTTTAAGGTAAATTTATTAGCATCTAGTTAAAATGTAAGTATGTTTTAAGATCTTGAACTGCACAAATTTGTGTATAAGAAAAATCATTCTTAATGAAAGACTTTATATATTAATTAGCTTATAAAAATAGTTAATAAATCTTATAAATACTTAAAGGTGGTCTATCGTATTTCAAGTTGTGGGGTTCCTATATTTCATGTCATCTTCAATGAATCGACAGCCTCTGTTACTTAGACAACTAATCAATTTTTTAAATCCATAAAAATCAAGTGTTCCAATATTGCAGAAACGTCTTCAATGCTCAGTGCAGTAGCGTTTCTCAATCAATTTTTTTTTATATTAATTAAACTGATATAACTCTTAACTAAAGAAGAAAAAACCTTATTTATTATGACCTCTCAAGTTCTGTTCATGTAACTTTCAATCACGGCCATAAAATTTACCGACGTATCTGCTTTAAAAGTTCCAATAAATGCAACCCCTTTCTTAATTTGGATTTTCCCTTGCATTTAGGGTTTTTCCTTTCTTTATAGTCTAGGGTAACTAAACAGAAATGTGAAGAAAAGCTTAAAGTTATAGATCAAAGCGAACAATGATTGTAAAAATAAATTTGAAAAAGAAAAAAAATGAAAAGGTGATCCTTTAGTATTTGAATGGCAAATGAAAATTGTAGCTATGAGATAAGTGTCACCGTCCGAAATTCTCACCTTCGGGACCGTGATGGCGCCAAACATTTCACTTGCTAGGCAAGCCAATGTTAGAATAATTTTAACCATTTTTAACAATTCATTTTAATCAAATAGTAAAGAAGCCAAACAATTGGAATAATGTCTGAATTTAAAGAGAGCAAACCAAAATAATAACGATGTCGAAATACCATCCCAGAACTGGAGTCACAAGTGCACGAGCTTCTATAATAATACAAATAAGGGTCTGAAAAAAATAAAGTTGTCTGAAAGAAAGCACACAGCTAAGATAAAGTAGAAGGGGGCTTCAGAGATGCGAACGTCGTACAGCTATACCTCAAGTCTCCTCTGATAGCTGAAGCCGAGCAAATCTACAGTACGTCGCTGGGATCAACTCCGGTATCTGCACAAGAAGTGCAGAGTGTAGTATGAGTACAACCGACCTCATGTACATGTACTCTGTAAGTGCCGAGCCTAACCTCGACGAATTAGTGACGAGGCTAAGGCATGTCGCTTACATTAACCTGTAATAATAATAATAATAATAATAATAATAATAATAATAATAATAATAATAATAATAATAATAACAATAATAATAATAACAATAATAATAAAAATAACAATAATAATAATAAGAATAATAATAAAAATAAGAATAATAATAATAATAATAATAATAATAATAATAATAATAATAATAATAATAATAATAATAATAACAGGAATAGAGGTAAAACAAGTAAATCATATCCATAATCGAGGTCAATTCGGCAGTCACAATCAATTACTTCTTTTATCAGCCTGTTGCGGTGTGCAACCCGTTCCCATAATATAATCGTTCAATTAAATTCCGTTGCGGCGTGCGATTCGCTCCAACAATATAAACTTAAAATAAAATTCGTTGCGGCGTGCAACCCGATCCAACAATATAATCTTTCAAATAAATTCCGTTACGGCGTGCAACCCGCTCCAGCAATATAAATAAACAACACTTATACGTAAGACTACTTCAATAAATGCCACAATTAATAAAAAGTTATAAGGCAACAAAGTATAAAACAATTATAAATTATGTAAGAAACAAATAGGGGCAAGTAATAATTAAGTGTAGAATCAGGGAGGAGATAGGCAATTTAATATATAAAATACTAATTATCAAGTAGTAATTATGGCACAAAAATCAAATAAGCATGTAGCAATTAAGGCATGAAATCAAGGCATAATAGTAGGCAATGAAAATAAGATAATAAATTAATATAACAATTAATTCATGAAATCAGATAATTAATGAAATATGTAAAGACATGGAAGCAAGCAATTTGACGACGTATAGACACTTGTCACCTCGTCTATACGTCGCTACACATGAAATTCACATAACACATAGTTAAATGGTTCTATTCCCTCAAGTCAAGGTTAACCACGACACTTACCTTGCTTCGTAATTCAAGTGATCACTCGACCACAGCTTTTTCTTTCAAATTATTCTCCAAACCAATCAGACCTAGCAATTTATTTACCAACAATTCAATTTGAATCAAAATTCGAAAGAGACTTAATTTAAGTTATTTTCAAAAAAGTCAACCAAACGTCAATGTGGGATCCACTTTTCGGAACCCGAAAATAAATCACGGAATCCAAACACTCATTCCGATACAAGTTCAACCATATAAAAATTATCGAATTCTGACATCGGATTGCCTTTCAAATCTTCATTTTACATTTTTGGAGGATTTTACAAAAATCTGATTTTCTCTCATTAAATTCACGGATTCATGATGTAAATAAGTATGGAATCATGAAATATAATCAATATAGGATAAATAACACTTACCCAGTTCGCACATAATCATAAAATATGGCATCTGCGGACTCGCATTTGCGAGACAAAGCTCGCATTTGCGATGCCATGCTTCCAGGTGAAATTCCGCATCTGCGGACATTCTAGTCGCATTTGCGACTGTGCAGAAGCGCTAGCTGATGGAGCCACAGAAGCGTGAGGTTCTGCATTTGCGGTACTGCATTCATAGAAGCGGTTGCGCACCTGCGCGAAACATCTCCACAGAAGCGAAGCAAAATCCCAAGGTCTAACTCGCAGAAGTGGCTGCGCACCTGCGGTCACTATTTCGCAGGTGCGATTACACCAGGTTCTACCCAAAACCAGCTTCTTTCAACATGCTCTAAACTATCTAAATCTCGTTCAAAACTCACCTGAGCCACTCGGGACCCCATCCAATTATACTAACCAGTCCCGTAATATAACGTGGACCTACTCGAGGTCTCAAATCAGGTCAAATAACGTTGAAACTACAAATCACAACTCGATTCGGACTTATGAGTTTATGAAATTTTTAATTCTATAACTCGTGCCGAAACATATCAAATCAATCCAGAATAACCTCAAATTTTGTAGGTAAGTCCCAAATGACATAACGGAGCTATTCCAACTCTTGGAATCTCAATCTGAGTTCAGTATCGACAAAGTCAAATCTATGGTCAAATATTGGAATTCTTTAACCTTTAAGTTTCTAGTTTTCGTCAAATGGCGATAATTCGAGTTAGGGACTTCCGAATTTGATTCCGGGCATACGCCCAAGTCCCAAATCATGATACAGACCCACCGGGACCGTCAAAATACTAATCTAGGTCCGTTTATTCTAAATATTTACCGAAGTCAACTTAAGTGAGTTTTAAAGCACTATTTTACATTTTTATCAATTTTTCATATAACGTTTTCCAAAAACATATACGGACTGTGCACGCAAGTCAAAGAGTGATGAATAATGCTATTCGAGGTCTCGGAGCACAGAATTAAATATTAAATTTAAAGATGACCTATCGGGTTATCACATTCTCCACCTCTAAATCAAACGTTCGTCCTCGAACGGAATTAGAAAAGTACTTGGGCTAGTGAAAAGGTATGGATATCTACTTCGCTTGTCCGACTCGGACTCCCAGGTAGATTCTTCAACCGGCTAACCTCTCCTTATTCAATTGGACTTAGCTGAAATCTAACACATGGGACAGATCACCATGATATTTTCGGAGCATAGACACGTGGAACACCGGATGAACTGTTGATAAACTAGGTGGTAGTGCAAGCCTGTAGGCTACTTCACCCACCCTTTAAAGAATTTTAAAGGGTCCGATTTACCTAGGGCTCAACTTGCCCTTCTTTCCGAACCTCATTACACCCTTTACAGGTGAAACCCAGAGAAATACTCTTTCTCCAACCATGAATGCAACATCACAAACTTTACGGTCATCGTAACTCTTTTGTCTAGTCTGAGCTATGCGAAGTCGATCCTGAATAATTTTGACCTTATCCAAGGCCTCCTGTACCAAATCGGTACCCAACAACCGAGCCTCTCCCGATTCAAACCAGCCAACTGGCGAACAACATCGCCTCTCGTATAATGCTTCATATGGAGCCATCTAAATGCTCGACAGATAGCTGTTATTATAGGCAAACTCTGTAAGCGGCAAGAATCGATCCCAAGAACCTCTGAAATCCATAACACAAGCGCGAAGCATATCCTCCAATATTTGAATAGTGCGCTCAGATTGTCCGTCCGTCTGAGGATGAAATGTTGTACTCAACTCAATCTGCATGCCTAACTCACACTGTATATCCCTCAAGATGTGCAAGGTGAACTGCGTACCTCGATCAGAAATGATAGACACGGGCACACCGTGAAGGCGGACAATCTCGCAGATGTAAATATCTGCTAACTGCTTTGAAAAATAGGTAACTGCTACGGGAATGAAATTTGCTGACTTGGTCAACCGGTCCACAATGATCCATATTGCGTCGAACTTTCTTTAAGTCCGTGGGAGCCCAACAACAAAATCCATAGTGATACGCTCCCGCTTCCACTCAGAAATTTTTAACTTCTGAAGCAAACCACCAGGTCTCTGATGCTCGTACTTGACTTGCTGACAATTTAGACACTGAGCTACATATGCAACTATATCCTTCTTCATTCTCCTCCACCAATAATCTTGCCGCAAATCTTGATACATTTTGGCGGCACCCGGATGAATAGAATACCGGGAGCTGTGGGCCTCCTCAAGAATTAATTCATGAAGCCCGTCTACATTAGGCACACAAATATAACCCTACATCCGCAGAACTCCATCTTCCCCCACAACAACATGCTTGGCACTACTGTGTCTCACCGTGTCCTTAAGGACAAACAAATGAGGATCATCATAATGTCGCTCTCTGATGCACTCATACAAGGAAGACCGAGAGACTGTGCAAGCTAGAACCCGACTGGACTCTGAAACATCTAACCTCACGAACTGATTGGCCAATGTCTGAACATCTGCAGCTAACAACCTCTCACCAACCGGAATATACGTAAGGTTGCCCATACTCACAGCCTTTCTACTCAAAGCATCGGCCACCACATTGGCCTTTCTGGGGTGATACAAAATGGTGATATCATAGTCTTTCAACAGCTTCAACCATCTTCTCTTCCTCAAATTGAGATCTTTTTGTTTGAATAGATAATGTAAACTACGATGATAAGTGAATACCTCACACGAAACACCGTAAAGATAGTGCCTCCAAATCTTCAACGCATGGACAATGGCTGCCAATTCTAAGTCATGAACAGGATAATTCTTCTCATGAACTTTCAATTGCCGCGACCCATATGCAATCACCCTGTCATCTTGCATTAATACTGCACCAAGCCCAATGCGAGATGCATCACAATACACCGTATAAGATCCTGAACATGTGGCCAATACCAACACTGGCGCCGTAGTCAAAACAGTCTTGAGCTTCTGAAAGCTCAACTCACACTCGTCTGACCATTTGAATGGGGAACCTTTCTAGGTCAATTTGGTCAGTGGGGATGCTATGGATGAAAACCCTTCCACAAACCGGCGATAATAATCTGCCAAACCCAGGAAACTCCGGATCTCTGTAGCTGAAGTAGGTCTAGGCCAATTCTGAACTGTCTCAATCTTCTTAGAATCCACTTTTATGCCTTCTGTCGATACAACATGCCCCAAAAAGGCAACTGAGTCGAAATAAAATTCGCATTTTGAAAATTTGGCATATAACTTATTATTCTTCAAAGTCTGAAGCACAATCCGAAGATACTGCTCATGATCCTCTCGACTATTAGAGTAAATCAAGATATCATCAATGAATACAACCACAAAAGAATCCAAATAGGGCTTGAATACCCGGTTCATCAAATCCATAAATGTTGTTGGGGCATTTGTCAGCCCAAGTGACATCACTAGGAATTTGTAATGCCCATACCGAGTCTGAAAAGCTGTCTTAGGGACATCGGATGCCCTAATCTTCAACAGATGGTAACAAGACCTCAAATCGATCTTTGAAAACACCTTGGCACCCTGAAGCTGATTGATTAAGTCATCAATTCTTGGCAACAGATACTTCTTCTTGATAGTAGCTTTGTTCAACTGCCGATAATCTTCACACGTCCGTATTGAACCATATTTCTTCTTTACAAATAACACTGGTGCACCCCAGGGCGGGACGCTAAGTCTAATGAATCCCTGATCAAGCAAATCTTGTAACTGCTCCTTCAATTCCTTTAGCTCTAGCGGGGCCATATGGTATGGTGGAATAAAAATGGATTGGGTGCCCGGAGCCAAATCAATATAGAAGTCAATATCTCTATCGGGTGGCATCCTCGACAAATCTATAGGGAATATATCTGGAAACTCACGCACAACTGGACTGAATCTATAGGAAGAACATCTGCACTGGGATCGCGAATTCTAGCCAAATAAGCTAGACACCCCTTCTCGACCATATGCCAAACTTTCACATAAAAGACAACCTTGCTGGTAGTATGGCCAGGATTCCCTTTCCGCTCTACTCGAGGTAACCCGACATGGCTAAGGTCATCGTCTTGGTGTGACAATCCAATACAGCATGATAAGGTGAAAATCAATACATTCCCAAGATAACATCCAAATCTACCATATTAAGAAGTAGAAGATCCACGCTAGTCTCAAGACTTCCAATAGTAGTCACACACGAACAATAGACGTGATCTACAACGTTAGAATCCCCCACCGACATGGACACGTGCACAGAAGAACTCAAAGAATCACGAGGCACAACCAAATATGAAGCAAAGTAGGAGGATACATAGGAATAAGTAGATTCTGGATCAAATAGAACTGAAGCATCTTTATGGAAAACTGGAACAATACCTGTGATCACGGCATCGGATGAATCGGTCTCAGGCCTAGCTAGAAAAGAATAAAATCGAGGCTGGGCCCCACAACTCTGAACTACATCTCTGGGACAAGCCCTAGCTGGTTGGCCTCCACCTCTAATAGTCTGACCTCCCTCTATAACAGTCTGACGTCCACCTCTAGCTACCTGATCCCTGCCCCTAGCTGGCTGGGCGGGCGGTGGAAAAACCAGTGCCGGTTTGATGGCACGGGAATCCTACTGAGATCTATTACTCAACAACCTAGGCCAATACCTCCTAATGTGACCAATGTTCCCACACTCATAGCACCCATCCTGCTGCCATGGCTGCTGAAGCTAAAGCTGGCCCGAACGGGCCGGATAACTGTTGTAGTGACTCTGAAGTGGTAGTTCACTGATAGGAGCTGAATGTGCACTAAATGTTTGCTGCCCAGAGTAGGGCATATAAAGACCATGACTCTCTGAAGCACCATGAGATGCCTCAAGTGCTGAATAAAATGAGGTGGGAGGATGACCCCTACCATATGTACTCGTGCCTCCAGATGAGGCGCCTCTGAAATTACAGGAATGATGGGGCTCTTATCTGACACCGGCCCTCTCTTGTAACTGCCTCCAGATGAGGCGCCTCTGAAATTACCGGAATAACACTGGTGCACCCCAGGGCGAGACGCTAAGTCTAATGAATCCCTGATCAAGCAAATCTTGTAACTGCTTCTTCAATTCCTTTAGCTCTGGCATGGCCATACGGTATGGTGGAATAGAAATGGACTGGGTGCCCGGAGCCAAATCAATACTGAAGTTAATATCTCTGTCGGGTGGCATCTCCGACAAATCTACAAGGAATAAGTCTAGAAACTCACGGACAACTAGGACTGAATCCATAGGAAGAACATCCATATTGGGATCGCGAATTCTAGCCAAATAAGCTAGACACCCCTTCTCGACCATACGTCGAGCTTTCACATAAGAGACAACCTTGGTGGTAGTATGGCCAGGAGTCCCCTTCCACTCTACTTGAGGTAACCCCGACATGGCTAAGGTCGCCGTCTTTATGCGACAATCTAATATAGCATGATAAGGTGACAGTTAATCCATTCCCAAGATAACATCAGAATCTACCATATCAAGAAGTAGAAGATCCACGCTAGTCTCAAGATTTCCAATAGTAACCATGCACGACTGATAGACATGATCTACAACGATAGAATCCCCCACCGACATGGACAAGTGCATAGAAACGCTCAAAGAATCACGAGGCACAACCAAATAGGAAGCAAAGTGGGCAGATACATTGGAATAAGTAGATCATGGATCAAATAGAACTGAAGCATCTCTATGGCAAACTGGAACAATACCTATGATCACGGAATCGAATGACTCGGCCTTAGGCCTAGCTAGAAAAGCATAAAATCGAGGTTGGGCCCCACCACTCTAAACTACATCTCTAGGATAAGCCCTAGCTGGCTGGCCTTCACCTCTAATAGTCTAACCTCCCCCTCTAACAGTCTGACCTCCACCTCTAGCTACCTGATCCCTACCCTAGCTGGCTAGGCGGGCGGTGTAGCAACCGGTGCCGGTATGATACGGGAATCCTACTGAGATTTGTTGCTCAACAACCTAGGGCAATGCCTCCTAATGTGACCAATGTTCCCACACTCATAGCACTCATCCTGATGCCGTGGCTGCTGAAGCTGAAGCTGGCCCGAATGGGCCGGATAACCGGTGTACTGACTCTGAAGTGGTAGTGCACTGATAAGAGCTGAATGTGCACTAAATGCTGGCTGCCTAGAGTAGGGCATATAAGGACCATGACTCCCTGAAGCACCGTGAGATGCCTGAAGTGTTGAATAAAATGGCCTGGGAGGATGACCCCTAACATATGTACCCCTGCCTCCAGATGAGGTGCCTCTGAAATTACCGGAATGACGCGGCTCTTATGTAACACTGGCCCTCTCTGGTAACGGCCTCCAGATGTGGCGCTTCTGAAATTACCGGAATAACACTCGTGAACCCCAGGGCGAGACGCTAGGTCTAATGAATCCCTAATCAAGCAAATCTTGTAACTGCTCCTTTAATTCCATTAGCTTTGGCGGGGCCAAACGGTATAGTGGAATAGAAATGGACTGGGTGCCCGGAGCCAAATCAATAAAGAAGTAAATATCTCTGTCGAGTGGCATCCCCGGCAAATATGCAGGAAATACATCTGGAAACTCACGGACAATTGGGACTGAATCCATAGAAGGAACATCCGCACTAGGATCGCGAATTCTAGCCAAATAAGCTAGACCCCCCTTCTCGACCATACGCCGAGCTTTCACATAAGAGCGAACCTTGCTGGTAGTATGGCCAGGAGTCCCTTTCCACTTCACTCGAGGTAATCCCAACATGGCTAAGCTCATTGTCTTGGTGTGACAATCCAATATAGCATGATAAGGTGATAGTCAATCCATTCCCAAGATAACATCAAAATATACCATATCAAGAAGTAGAAGATCCATGCTAGTCTTAAGACTTCCAATAGTAAAAACACACGAACGATAGACATGATCTACAATGATAGAATCCCCCGCCGGCATGGATACGTGCACAGAAGAACTCAAAGAATCACGAGGCACAACCAAATATGAAGCAAAGTAGGTGGATACATATGAATAAGTAGATCCTTGATCAAATAGAACTGCAGCATCTCTACGAAAAACTGGAACAATACCTGTGATCACGGCATCGGATGACTCGGCCTCAGGCCTAGCTGGAAAAGCATAAAATCGGGGTTGGGCCCCACTACTCTGAACTACATCTCTGGGACAAGCCCTAGCTAGTTGGACTCCACCTATAATAGTCTGACCTCTCCCTCTAACAGTCTGACCTCCACCTCTAGCTACCTGACCCCTGCCCCTAGCTGGCTGGGTGGGCAGTGGAGCAACAGGTGCCGGTATGATGGCAAGGGAATCCTACTGAGATTTGTTTCTCAACAACCTAGGGCAATACCTCCTAATATGACCAATGTTCCCACACTCATAGAACCCATCTTACTGTCGTGGCTGCTGAAGTTGAAGCTGGCCCGAACGGGCCGGATAACCATTGTAGTGACTCTAAAGTGCTAGTGCACAGATAAGAGCTAGATGTGCACTAAATGCTTGCTACCTAGAGTAGGGCATATAAGGACGATGACTCCCTGAAGCACCATGAGATTCCTAAGGTGATGAATAAAATGGCCTAGGAGGATGACCCCTACCATATGTACCCATGCCTCCAGATGAGGCACCTCTGAAATTACCGGAATGATGGGGCTCTTATCTGACACTGGCCCTCTCTCTTGAACACGAACTAACTCCATCCGCCTAGAAATATTCACGGCTGACCGGAAGGAAATATCACGCCATGTCTCTTTGGCCATCTAAAGCCTGATAGTATAAGTGCATCAATGAATCTCCTCACTCTCTCTTTTTCAGTAGGAATAAAGACAATGGCATGACGTGCTAAGTCCACAAACTGAGCTTTATACTGGGTAACAGTCATACTACCCTGCTGGAGACGCTCAAACTGCCTGCGGTAATCCTCTTTTAGTGTGATAGGAACAAACTTCTACAAAACTAGCTGTAAGAACTGCTCCCAGGTAAGTGCAGGCAAATCAGCTGGTCTAGTAAATACATAATCTCTCCACCACCTATTGTCGGAGCCAGTCATCTGAAACACAGCAAAATCGACCTTATTGCTTTCAACTGTTCCAATGTTCCGCAGCACCTCATGGCAACGGTCAAGATAATCATGTGGGTACTCAGAAGGTGTACCACTTAAGTGAACTGTAAAGAGCTTAGTAAACTTGTCCAGTATCAATAAGACCTAAGAAGACATGGCGGGCCTATCACCGGCGTGTGCCGCGACAACTGGCTGAACTATCCCAACTGGTGGAACTACTGGAGCGTGATTCTGGGGATTTATCTGCTCCAGAGCGGGAGTAGTGGGAGTGTTTGCTCCTCCCCCAGCCTGTGAGATGGTTGGTGCCACTGAAAATGTACCATTCTGGGTCACACCCTCCATTAGGTTCACCAAACGGACTAGAGTGTCCTGAAGTATTGGAGTAGCTATGAATCCTTCCGGGACCTAAATTGGTCCAACAGGAACAGTCTGAATTGGAACCTCTGCCTCCAAATCCACCTGAGGTTCTACAACAGGTGTTGCTGCTCGAGCTTTAGACTGAGCTCTACCTTTGCCTCTACCTCGGCCTCTAGAACGACCTCAGCCTCGGCCTCGGCCTCTACCCCCGGTCATAGTTGCCACCAGGGGCTCTGGCTCCTGACTGGCGATAGATGTAGTACGTGTTCTCGCCATCTGCGAGAGAACAAGAATAGAATGGTTCAAGCATCGATGATATAATAAAATTAGCACGACAGAATAAGAAGATGTGATATTATTCCTAAACTTCATAGCCTCTAGAAGATAAGTACAGATATCTCGGTACCGATCCTTCAGACTCTACTAAGCTTGCTCGTGACTCATGAGACCTAAGTAACCTAGTGCTCTGATACCAACTTGTCACGGCCCAAAATTCTCACATTCGGGACCGTGATGGCGCCTAACATTTCACTTGCTAGGCAAGCCAACGTTAGAATAATTTTAATCATTTTTAACAATTCATTTTAATCAAATAGTAAAGAAGCCAAACAATTGGAATAATATCTGAATTTAAAGTGAGCAAACCAAAATAATAATAATGTCGAAATATCATCCCAGAACAGGAGTCACAAGTGCACGAGGTTCTAAAATAATACAAATAAGGGTCTGAATAAAATAAAGTTGTCTGAAAGAAAGTACACAACCAAGATAAAGTAGAAGGGGACTTCAGAGCTGCGAACGTCGTGAAGCTATACCTCAAGTCTCCTCTGATAGCTGAATCCGAGCAGATCTACAGTACGCCGCTAGGACCAACTCTGGTATCTGCACAGGAAGTGCAGAGTATAGTATGCGTACAACCAACCGCATATACTCTGTAAGTGTCGAGTCTAACCTCGACGAAGTAGTGACGAGGATAAGGCAGGTCGCTTACATTAATCTGTACGCAAAATAATAATAATAATAACAGGAATAAAGGTAAAACAGGTAAATCATATCCATAATCGAGGTCAATTCTGCAGTCACAATCAATTATTTCTTTTATCATTCTGTTGCGGCGTGCAGTCCGTTCCCACAATATAATCCTTCAATTAAATTTCGTTGCGGCGTGTGACCCGATCCAACAATATAAACTTAAAATAAAATTGGTTGCGGCGTGCAACCCGATCTAACAATATAATCTTTCAAATAAATCGTGTTGCGGCATGTAACCCGCTCCAATAGTATAAATTAACAACACTTATACATAAGACTACTTCAATAAATGCCATAATTAATAAGAAATTATTAAGTAGTAAAGTATACACCAACTATAAATTATGTAAGAAACAAATATGGGCAAGTAACAATTAAGTGTAGAATCAAGGAGGAGATAGGCAACTTAATACTCCCTCCGTGCCAATTTATATGAACTTGTTTGACTGGGCACGAAGTTTAAGAAAAATAAAGACTTTTACAATTTGTGGTCCTAAATAAATTAAAAAGGGGCCCAGAGTATTTGTGTGATTATAAAAGCTTCTCATTAAGGGTAGAATTGTAGGTTTAAACTAAATTGTTTTCAAATTTAGAAAGGGGTCATTCTTTTTTGGAACGGACCAAAAAGAAAATAGGTTCACATAAACTGGAACGAAGGGAGTATATGAAATGCTAATTATCAAGTAGCAATTATGGCACAAAAATTAAATAACCAGGTAGCAATTAAGGCATGAAATCAAGGCATAATAGTAGGCAATGAAAATAAGAGAATAAATTAAAATAACAATTAATTCATGAAATCAGATAATTAATGAAATACGTAAAGACATGGAAGCAAGCAATTTGATGACGTATAGACACTCGCCACCTCGTCTATACGTCGCTACACATAAAATTCACATAACACATAGTTAAAGGGTTTTATTCCCTCAAGTCAAGGTTAACCACGACACTTACCTTGCTTCGCAATTCAAGTGATCACTGACCACGGATTTTCCTTTAGAAATATTCTCCAAACTAATCAGACCTAGCAATTTATTTACCAACAATTCAATTTGAGCTTTAGAAATTATTCAAAATTCGAAAGAGAATAAATTTAAGTCATTTTTTGAAAAGTTAACCAAAAGTTAAAGTGGGACCCACTTTTTGGAACACGGCAAAATATCATGAAATTCAAACACTCATTCTGATACGAATTCAACCATACAAAAATTATCGAATTCTGACATCGGATTGCCTTTCAAATCTTCATTTTATATTTTTGGAAGATTTTATAAAAATATGATTTTCTCCCATTAAATTCATGGATTCATGATGTAAATGAGTATGGAATCATGAAATATAATCAATATAGGATAAGGAACACTTACCGAGTTCGAACTTGTGAAAAATTACTTTTAAATTGCCCAAATTCGAGACTTAAAACTCAAAAATGAGTAAAAATGGCAACTTCCGAATTTATGGACTCTGTCCAGTCTTTCCGCATCTGCGGACACAAGTTCCACATCTGCGGACTCGCATTTGTGAGACAAAGTTCGCATTTGTGATGCCAGGCTGCCAAGCAAAAGTTTGCATCTACGGACATTCGAGTCGTATTTGCGACTGCACAAAAGTGCTGATGGAGCCGTATAAGCGTGAGGTTCCGCATTTGCGGTCCTGCATTCACAGAAGCGGTCACGCACCTGCGGGAAACATCTCCGCAGAAGTGAACAAACAACCCAAGGCCTAAGTCGCATAAGCAACCATTTTCTCGCAGAAGCGGCTGCGCATCTGCGGTCACCATTTCGCAGGTGCGATCACACCAGGTTCTGCCTAGAACTAGCTTCTTTCAACATGCTCTAAATGATCCGAATCTCGTCTGAAACTCACCCGAGCCACTCGGGACCCCGTCTAATTATACTAACCACTCCCGTAACACCCCAAAGAAAATGAGAATTGGAGAGGGGGGCGAATTATCCTGCCTAACTGAAAGTGAATTTGTACGGGATGATCCTATAATTATAGTAGTAGTAGAGCTGGACGAATCCGTTTCTCCACTTGAGGAAGGGGAGTCAAAAAAATGCGAAAAAAGAGCAAAATGTCTTTATGACCATGACCATTTCTTAATAAGTAAGAAATTAGTAGCAGATAGAGTATCCATATTAAAATATGTATTAAAAATCTTACTACTCGGGATAGTAAATAAAAAAGTATCATCCAAAAATAACGCGGACCTACTCGAGGTCTCAAATCACGTCAAACAACGTTGAAACTACAAATCACAACTCGATTCGGACTTATGAGTTTATGAAATTTTTAATTCTACAACTTATGCCAAAATATGTCAAATCAATCCGGAATAATACATGTAAATCCCAAATGACATAACGGAGCTATTCCAACTCTCAGAATCTCAATCCGAGTCTGATATCGACAAAGTCAAATCTACGGTCAAACTTTAGAATTTTTTAACATTTAAGTTTCTAGTTTTCGTCAAATGGCTATAATTCGAGTTAGGAACTTTCGAATTTGATTTCGGGCATACGCATAAGTCCCAAATCACGACACGGACCCACCGGGACCGTCAAAATACTGATCCGAGTCAGTTTGCTCAAAATATTGACCGAAGTCAACTTAAGTAAGTTTTAAAGCACTATTTCGCATAAACAAATTTCGGAAAAATATACGGACTGTGCACGCAAGTCGAGGAGTACTGAATGATGCTATTCGAGGTCTCGGAGCACTGAATTAAATGTCAAATTTAAAGATGACCTATCAGATCATCACAATAAGGATCACTTCTTTAATCATTCAAGATTAAAAGCTAAGACGGATTATTTGTCTCAGTTGATGTGGCATATTTTTTTTAAAAAGCAAATTAAAAGAATAAAAATATTTTTATATATATAAATTATTTAATTTTAAAATTTATATTTTATCATTAATAAAATAATTTATAAATACACTAATATCTATAACTTGTTTTTAACACAAATTTCAAAAGTACTTATTTCTTAACTACTGGACAAGAATGGGTTGCTCTAGTGGCAAACACCCTCCACTTTCAACCTAGAGCTTGTGAGTTCGAGTCACCCCAAGAGCAATGTGGGGAGTTCTTGGAGGGATGAAGCCGAGGGTCTATCGGAAACAGCATCTCTACCCCAGGGTAGGGGTAAGGTCTGCGTACACACTACCTTCCCCAGACCCCACTAGTGGGATTATACTGGGTTGTTGTTGTTGTTGTTGTTGTTGTTGTGTCCTGTCAACAAGGCCACAAAAAATAAATTAGAGGGAGTAAAATAACATATAAAATACTATAGTGGTAACGTCTAAAATTTTACTCCTTTCATTTTAATTTATGTGACACCCTTCTCCTTTTATTTCGTCCCAAAATAATGATACTTTTTATATTTAAAACTAATTTAACTTTCGACTTTTTGTTTGACCCTTAAGGAAATAATTTATAATCGCAGAAATATCTATGATTTGTTTTAGACGAAAAGCTTCAAAGATCTTTCTTTCTTAAATTTTGTATTTTTTCAAATACTTTCATATAAATCGAGATGGAGGGAATAATAATTTATTAAGTTATGATTATTAAATTTGCGACAAAGATTAGAATCTGGTTTTCAACCAGCAAATTATGCTTCTGAAATATATCACTTTAATCTTATGAATTACGTTATTTTAATTTGTCTTATTATTCTTTTATGAAACTTATCATAAACAACTCAAGAAATGGATACTTTTATGTTGTTGATTCAGTTTGCAGTTTAAAAAATAACGAACGATTTTTAACATTTGTGATCTTAAATATTTTTTTGATATTTGTGACATTGTAAAAGCAAGGTATTAATTAAGGATAAAATATAAATATTTTAAATTAAAATATTTTTAAATATAAAAATATAAATTTTTAATACAAACAGATAAATAATTAATCTCACGTAGAGCTAATAGTAATTTTAACTTAAATAAAGTTGACTCCGGATTATTTTGAGGAAAGAAAATACAGTACTACTAGCTTTGTAGAGACTAATAGCCTATTTGGCCAAGCTACAAAAATCAGTTTATTTTGAAAAGTATTTTTTAAAAAAAGTATTTTTGGTGAGAAAGAATTTGTGTTTGACAAATTTACTTAAAAAGCACTTCTGAACAATAATTAGTGTTTGACCAAATTTTTTTTATTTTTTTTATAACAAATGTAAATATTACCAACAAAAAACAAATACACTTGTGCAATTCACTACTGAAGAGTGAACACTAATGTAATTCACTACTGAGCCCTTTTAGACATTCTAAGTAATATTTGGCCAAGTTTTGAAAAATTATTTTTAAGTGTATTTTTTCCAAAATTATTTTTTTTAAAAGTACTTTTAACGAGAAGTTATTTTTTTTCTGATCCTCCAAAATTACTTCTGCTTCTACTCAAAAATACCTTTTTTTTTATTCTAAAAGTTTTTGCCAAACACTTTAAATTCAGAAAAAAATAATTGTTTTTAGAAGCTTGGCCAAATAGCTATAATTAAGAGGGCAGTGGTCAGATGCTAGCTGAAAAAAAGACTTACTAGTATTAAATATACTCTCCTTTTCTTTTTGACGTGTCTTATCGTTTTGCGCAAAAAGTAAATAAAAGAACCAAAAGCTTTATTTCTTTCAAACAAATAGACACATGTTGGGAGATTTTGTAAAAGCACCACCTTCAATTATTATAGGGAGAAAAAACTAGGGGCAAAGAAATGATTAAAACAGTACATACACGTGTCCAATAATGAGCTAAGCAAAGTTTGTCAAACGTTAATGCGGCAAATTAAGGGGCCGTCTGGCCATAAAAATATTTCACTATAAAAAAATAAAAAAAAATTACTTTTTTCCGAAATCAAAGACGGACATGAAATTTTCAATTTTTACTTGAAAATAAATTTCAAAATTTTTCGAAAATTTAAAAAATCCAAAAGGTTATTTTTCAAATTTTCACTTCAAATCACTCAAACAAAATTCAAAAACAACCTAAAATTATATTCATGTCCAAACACAACTCTAGTTTTTAAATATCAATTTTTATTTTTTGCCTAAATTTTATAATTTTTATGTCCCAACGTCCACTAAGGTTCTCCAATTATTAATTTGTTTTGACTACTCTCTTTGAGGTTCCCTTTGGCGGTTGTCATTTTCATGCTTATCTAGCTAAAAGAACAATTAATCTAAATGAGTCCACTTAATCATTTAAATTAAAATAGCAGGCGAAAGTATAATATTTATTTATATATATATATATATATATATATATATATATATATATATATATATATATATATAT
>AWOL01S0024039.1:0-21866 GCA_000715115.1 Nicotiana otophora
GCAGCAGACGACCTTTCAATAAAGCAACAGACAGAAAACTGAGATCGTCCATTTAGACGGTTGCGATTAACTCAACAAAAATCTGAAGTCTATATAACACTTCCAAAATTGTAATAAAACCATCCGAAAACTTTCCTAAGATTTTTCTCTATCTTTTCTCTCCCCTCTGTAAAAATGTTCTCTTATGTTTGAATAAAGCTTTTAACAAGTAAATGTTTCTGTCTTACTATTTAAATTCTGCATTTATTTTATCTATTTTAAAGATAAAACGTATGATCCTCTAAATAGTATCAAAGCCATGTTGAGTATGAAAGGCTAAACCTCTTATGCTGTCTTTAGGGTTAGTCGAAATCTTGTTATCATGTTCTTGCGGAGAAAAGGAAAGAGGAGCTCCCAGACTTGTTATTAATTATAAACCATTAAACAAGGTTTTACAATGTACCCGATAATTAATAAAAGAGACTTAATAAAAAGATCTTATAAAGCTAACATCTATAGTAAATTTGATATGAAGTCAGGATGTCGGCAAATCCAAATTAGTGAAAAAGATAAATATAAAACTGCTTTCAATGTCCCATTTGGACAGTATAAATGGAATGTTATGCCTTTCGGGTTAAAAAATGCCGCATCAGAATTTCAAAACATTATGAACAACCTATTTAATCCATATAGTAATATGCCAATTGTTTATATTGATGATGTTTTAATATTTTCTGAAGATATAGACTCTCCCTTTAAACATTTAAATACGTTCTTTAAAGACGTAAAACATAATGGATTAGTAGTGAGTGCTAAGAAGATTAAGTTGTTCCAAACAACTATTAGATTCTTAGGACATGACCTATACCAAGGCACCTATAAACCAATCTGTAGAACCATTGAGTTCTCTTCTAAATTCCGCATTTATTTTATCTATTTTGAAGATAAAACATATGATTCTCTAAATGGTATCCGAGCCATGTTGAGTATGAAAGGCTAAACCTCTTATACTGTCTTTAGGGTTAGTCAAAATTTTGTTATCATGTTCATGTTATAATTCTTAGATATTTCTATACTGTTCACTTCTGCATAGGTTTAGTGTTCATCTTCTTTAAAGCTTTAGATTTTATTCTCTGAGTATGAGGCCACTGTTCTATGTTCATAGTGTGAGGGATCCTTGTAGGATGTCGATTAAACCTTATTAAACTGCTGTCAGTTGCCGTTGTCCATAGGCTAGGGAGTGCCGCGAGAGACAGGACACAACAGGACACAGTTAACACGTTTTATCCCTAACCCCCAGGATAACTTAGAACTAAGAACACTGCCAAGATTACTTTAGAAGAAGATCTCTAGTGAAGAAGAAGATAAATAGGAAACACTATACAGTTAAGAACATTATAGAACTATTAAAGACTACTATTACATGATAAGATAACAAAGTTAGTAGACGTATGCCTTAAAGATAGTATATCTCTCAAAAACTGATAAAACTTTGAAAAGATTTTGAAATGAAAAATCATCCTTCTTTTAATAAAATAAAATTATTAAATAGAGGAAAATGGAGAATTCTAAAAGGATTAAGAAAAGTTTATTAAAAAATATTCCGTGCTGATTATAATATTTAGATTTATAAGGATCTTGTTTTTATTGAACCAAGAAAACAAACTTTAGAAGAAATTTCTGAAGTAATAAAAACTTTAGTACAAAAATTGGAAGATTATAAAAATAGAAGATTTTACATTTTGCTTAATCTAAAAGCTGTAAATATTTGCCTTAGAAGGTGCACGACCCTTTTTTAAATGAATAATTCTGATAAAGATAAAAGTTTAAATAATATTAATCAATCTCTGGCAGTAACGAATATTGACAAAATAGAAAATGATTTACAAAATTGGAGTATTCTGAAAGAATCCTATAGTACAATCTATCCTATTGGTAAGTTTGATTTTATAAAAAATTATAACATCAAAACTTGCAAATCAACTATTGCCATCAACAACTCAATAGAAACAATCAAGTTATTAGCTGCACAAGATATTCAACAATACAGAAAGACATTCAATTTCCTTCATATCGGATTAGTACAAGTGGTGGTCAAACCTTTATATAGATTAGTTTTAGACACTCCCCTCTGTCTCTTACTAAGAGATGACAGACTTCTTAACTTTGATGATTCATTATTAGGAGTTCTGCAAAGTAACCTAGCCCAAGTCACGGTATACTTTAATTATTATCCAAACTTTTCAGTTGACATAAATGACCAGAATGTTTTGGATACATTAGCTCTTAATATAAAAACTAAAAACATGAATAGCAAAGTTAATACAAGAGAAATAGCTGTAATATATAGAGTATATTACAGACTAATGAGAACAACTTTGGCCCCAAAAGCTAAAATCGAAAGTAATAAAGAAGTTACTATGCTCATGGAAGCAAACCAAGAACATAGTAATACCTTCGTCCCTAGAATGATTCAGTGGGACGAAATTCTTTCAACAGATAAATGGAATTTTGAAGACATCACCCAACCAAAATATGAACCCGAGAGTTCATACATCAAACAAGTCATTCAATATCCTTCTGGAGCCATAGACTTAAAGTCCTTAAGTCCAGGTTCAGCTAGTGAAACCTCATCTATCAGAAGAATGTCTTTTACTAGACTTGTTTCTTCTAAGGATAACAAGAGTGATGATGAATTAATTGAAGAAATAGACATAAAGCTTAAGGGAGTAGACTTTAATAAAACTGTTCCCAAAGTTATTTATCAAAATCGACCCTTTGTAGCTACTCCAAAAAGTCCAGCTACAGAAACAATCGATCAATTAACAGTAATACGAGCCGATGACTTTTAAATAGATTGGAAAAGTCTAGATGCTCAGTGGTTGCATCCCAACAACACCATTAATAGAAAATGGTACGTAGATACCTACTCTTTAAAACAAAGATTATCTTTTAACGATAAATGGATAAAAGACTTAAAAAGAATCAAATGTAATATTAAATTCTTTAAATGGTTTGAAATATCAGGACAGATTCCAAATCAAAAAGAATCTCTACAAATGATAGTTAATAAATGGTATACCAAAAACAAAGGAGTAATAGAAGACATTAATTCACCTTTAGAAGAAAATCTAATACCAGTTCAAAGTGAAGTAATCACAGTTTCTCCTTTTAAAAGAGAAAGTGTTCACACTGACAGTGGACCAACTAACAAAGATATTAATAAAATTATTGTGCAAAATAATTACACAAAATATTTATTACATGTGGTTTTAAACCAATTAAAATATAATAATAAATTAGGAATCCCTACAAGATTCATAACAACTTCTAAAACTAAAACACATCCATTAATAAAACTTCCAGAATTTTCTAAAGAAAAGTTTCCCGAATTAGAAGAACAATTTGATTTTTCAGATAAACTTCTGGAACAAATCGAAGAAAGACTTAAAACAAGGTTAACAATCTCTAAACCAGAGACAACTGTTAATCAGGCCAGTACTAGTAAAAATGCTAAAACTATAGAACTTCATAATTTAATTAAAAAATTAAGTTCTATTGAAAAAGAATACACAGTTTTAAGAACAAAAGAAGATTTACCTGGAAAAAAGGAAAAACTTGAAAAATTATTACAAAATTCCAAAGAAACTTCTGAAGCTATTAGTAAAATAAAAACAGTCTCCAAAATCAAATCCATTGATTCTGAAATCAATAGAATTACTAATGATCCAAGACATTCTAATAAAAAGAATTACTATGGAAGAGCATCTTTCCCAGATGTTCAATTTGAAAAAGATATTTATTTAACTAGTTCTAGTCATGAAGGAGCTGGTATCACTGAATAGCTTATAGATGGATTAGCAGAAAGCCAAATCTATAAAAATTACATGAAGTTGGTATTGCAGTAACTACCTATAAAATGAAAAGAGCTTCGGATAAATATGCCGCAACATTAATAATTTCAGGATTTATTGGAATGCTAAAACATTTGTGGGATAATTATCTAACAGAAGAAAATAGAAATCAAATTTTAGGAGCAACTTCCATTGCAACTGTAATAAAAACTGAATCAGGGATGCAAGTTGCAGAACAAGAAGCTAGAGAAGATGCTTCTGCAACTTTAATGATAAACATGGCATATAGCTCAGACAGTAGCAGTAGTTCTAAAGAAGAAAACTATAGCTGCACTGGTGCAATATGTGTGTGCGGACAAAATTCTATTAAAGTCGTTACTAATGACTCTAAAGAAGTCTTATTTGATATCATTAATCATATAGATGATGAAGATATTAAAATAAAATACTTAAAAGAGTTAACAAAATATCATCATTAATCAGAAAAGAAATCATCATAAAATAGAACCCTTTAATATGAAAGAGGTTATGAATAGATTTTCAATCAAAGATGATAAACCCACTTTTCAACATCTCCAAACAGAATTGAAAATCGTAAAAGATGAAATACAATTGGTTAAGCTTAGACTTGACAAAATAGAAATGGAAAATCTTACTAAAGAAGTATTACAAGCCGCCAATAAGAAAGAAACAATTGGTGAATACTTCACAGAAGATGATAATTCAAAACATGATGAAGAATCAATTGGTGGTACAGCTGTGGCAAAATTTACTAAAGTACGAACCCATAGTATGCATATTCCTATTACTTTAAAGGTAAAAGACATTACGATATATAAATTAGCATTATTGGATTCAAGTCCAGATAGAAACTGCATAATGGAAGGAATAATACCAACCAAGTATTTTTAAAAAAGTACTACAAAATTATATTCAGCCAATAGGAGAAAAATTAAAGATAGATTATAAACTATCAAAAGCCCATATTTGTAATGATGGAATCTGCTTTATAAATGATTTTTCGGAAATAGGGATATAAATGAAGAAATTATCCTAGGGATACCCTTTATAACTCAGATTAAACCATATCATGATAATTTAGGAGCTATTTGTACCACAGTATTAGGAAAGGAAATAAGATTCCCTTATCTTAATTCTATCTCCAAAGAAGAAAGTGATTTCCTAAAATCAAAAACTATTTTTAAAATAAACCTGCTTTCAAATAAGGTAAACTATTTAAAAAACGATATAAAGGTTCACAAAATTGAATAAACTTTAAAAACCCCGGGAATGGAGGAAATGATTAAAAATTTCCATGAAAAACTCGAACTTGAAGTTTGTTCAGAATTACCCAATGCCTTCATGGAAAGAAAAAGGCATATAGTTAAACTTCATTATATAAATGAATTCACTGAACAAGTCGTACCCACTAAGGCTATGCCTATTCAAACGAATCATGAACTCATGAAAGTTTGTAAAAATAAAATAAACGATCTCAGTAAAAAGAAGATAATTAGAGAACCTAAATCACCTTGGAGCTATGCAGCTTTCTACGTTAATAAAAGCGTAGAAAAGGAAAGAGAAGCTCCCAGACTTGTTATTAATTAAAAAATATTAAACAAGGTTTTACAATGGATTAGGTACCCGATACCTAATGAAAGAGATTTATTAAAAAGAACTTATAAAGCTAGAGTCTATAGCAAATTTGATATGAAGTCTGGATTTTGGCAAACCCAAATAGCGAAAAAGATAAAAATAAAACAGCTTTCAATGTCCCATTTGGACGGTATGAATGGAATGTTATGCATTTCAGGTTAAAAAATGCCCCATTAGAATTTCAAACATTATGAACAACATATTCAATCCATACAGTAATATGTCAATTGTTTACATTGATGATGTTTTAATATTTTCTGAAGATATAGACTCTCACTTTAAACATTTAACTACGTTCTTTAAAGTCGTAAAACATAATGGATTAGTAGGGAGTGCTAAGAAGATTAAGTTGTTCCAAACAACTATTAGATTCTTAGGACATGACCTATACCAAGGCACCTATAAACTGATCTGTAGAGCCATTGAGTTCTCTTCTAAATTCCCTGATGAAATCTTATATAAAACACAATTACGAAGGTTTTTAGGAAGCTTTAATTATGTAGCAGACTTCATTCCTGATATTAGGAAAATCAGTGAACCACTATACAGACGTTTCAGAAAGAATCCAGTCCTATGTAGTCAAGAACAAACTGACACTGTTAAAAGAGTCAAATCTATTGTTCAAAAACTTCCTTGTCTAGGAATTCCTAATCCTGAAGCATTCATGATAGTTGAAAGCGACGCTTCTGATGAAGGGTACAGTGGTATTCTCAAACAACGAATCTCTTCAAACTCTCTAGAACAATTAGTTCGTTTCACTTCCGAAATCTGGAATTCGGCCCAGAAAAATTATAGTACAGTCAAAAAAGAGATTTTGTCTATTGTACTATGTAATACAAAGTTTCAAGACGATTTAATAAATAAAGAATTTTTATTAAGAGTTGATTGTAAATCAGCTAAAGAGATTTTATAAAAAGATGTTAAAAACCTCATTTCAAAACAGATTTTTGGCAGATGGCAAGCACTGTTATTTAGTTTTAATTTTCAAATTGATTTTATTAAGGGCGCAGAAAACTCTTTACCCCACTTTCTAACCAGAGAATTCCTACAGGCAAAAAATGAGACCAACTCAGAAGGGTCCTTTCAGGGCCTCACCAAAGAGAGAAAATAGATACTCTGCACTTGCAGATTACTGCCCGCCTTTACCCGTGAGACCACCTATAAACATAATGGTAACCCCTCCGAGAGTTCCAACCACAAATAAAACAGCAACAATGATAGTCCTTTGTACTATTCCAAAGATAGAAGGACCATTCCAACAATCTTCTTCGAAAGCTTCGACAAGCCAAACTGGTAAGATACTCACCAGTTCAGATTATGAAATGAAGACCCTAGAAACATTTGCACAAGCAGTGAAGCCAGAGACACCATCCAAAAAGGAAGGTAAAAACCCAGTTTCTCAGGAGAAAGAAACAATTGAAATAATTTCCAAAGCTTCAATTAAAGTGGTAGCACTAGACAAAGGTTACGAAAACATTGATAAACAAGATTTAATCAGACCATGTTATACAAACAGAAACTATGTAGAGACCAGTGACCCCCTAAAATCAAGGAGGTATTATGAATGTAAGCATACCCTTAGAGATGACAAAGATCCTGATAGTATTAGGTATTCTACATTTAACGTTAACAAAATTATTAGCCCTTTTCAATGGGGAATGGATCACTTGCACACCCCGATTGTGCTCTCTGTACAATTCAGACCCCAAACATATAATTTCAAAGATTACATGGATGGTTGGTATAACTTTAATTACCTACGCCCTGGTTCACACACATGGTTCATAAAATATAGCGAACAAGTAGCAAAATCAGTCATACCAAGATGGTTCTATGACTGGTGGAAACAATTTGGAGGAACAGAGTAATTCATGCCTCGGAGCTTCCATATTCATTATGAGAGATTCCAGAAAGAACAGGAAATCTCTACCTTACTGGATCATATTAAAATTTGCAAATATTATTTTGCAAAAAGAATTTCGTTTATAGTTAGTTGGACGTTCGAAATTGAACAGATCGAACGCATTCAATATTTACTTAAATTACCAAAAATCAAAAGATGGATTCCTAAATCAAGAGAAATAAAGAAACCCAAACCAACCAGCAGAAGTGGGTCTACTAGTTCACAAGCAGAATTAAAAAAGAGACTCTTGGAAGTATTAGCAAACATTGATACAGCAAGCCCAGTAGAAGTACAGGCTATGTTAGACACAGTATCAACATCCTCTTCAACAGAGAACCAAGACAATGGGGACATGGAGGACCCACACAGTATAGCCCAAGCCTACTGTGTATATGTAGAAAAGAATAGCATCTGAAGAAAATAATTCTCCAGACAAAGACAAACAACTCTTCAAAAAGGAAGGAGTCACCTGACAAAGACAACCACAATAAGACAAAAACAGTACCTGTCTCTTCAAAAAAGCAGCAGACGACCTTTCAATAAAGCAACAGACAGAAAACTGAGATCGTCCATTTAGACGGTTGAGATTAACTCAACAAAAATCTGAAGTCTATATAAGACTTCCAAAATTTTAATTGAAACCATCCGAAAGATTTCCTAAGATTTTTCCCTATCTTTTCTCTACCCTCTGTAAAAATGGTCTCTTATGTTTGAATAAAGCTGTTAACAAGTAAGTGTTTCTGTCTTACTATTTAAATTTCGCATTTATTTTATCTATTTTAAAGATAAAATGTATGATCCTCTAAATGGTATCAAAGCCATGTTGAGTATGAAAGGCTAAACCTCTTATACTATCTTTAGGGTTAGTCGAAATCTTGTTATCATGTTCATGTTATAATTCTTAGATATTTCTATACTGTTCATTTATGCATAGGTTTACTGTTCATCTTTTTTAAAGCTTCCGATTTTATTCTCTGAATAGAGTGGGACTTCGAGGTATGCGGACTCGGCAGATGTACCTTGAAGACTCCGTACAATAGCAAGAACTCTCAGCCAGTAGTGGGGGTAATAAGAAGCACCTGGATCTGTAAACAAAACATGTGCAGAAGAGTAGCATGAGTACACCACAATGGTACCTAGTAAGTCTCAAGCCTAACCTCGGTAGAGTAGTGACGAGGTCAGGTCTGGGACCTACTAGGATATAATAATAAGATAGATGATACAATAAAATGAAGAAGAACGGAAAGGTTAACAAAACGTATTCACAAAGCAGTAACAACACAACACAATGTGATAACAATAGGGGCACTCCCGAGATACTGCCTCGTAGTCCCAAAAGTAAATACTCAACAGGGGATCTCCCGAGATACCGTCTCGTAGTCCAACAAGTAAATATGCAGGGAAAACTATTGAGGTACTGCCTCATAGTCTCAAAAGTAAATGTGCAAGGAGAACTCCCGAGGTACCGCCTCGTAGTTTCAAAAGTAAATGTGCAGGGAGAACACTCGAGGTACCGCGTCATAGTTTCAAAAGTAAATGTGCAGGGAGAATCCCGAGGTACCGCCTTATAGTCTCAAAAGTAAACACATATCTCAAACCGATAAATACAACAGTTGCAGCGAGAATCTTGTAGTTAAGACTGATAAAATCAAGGAGAAACAACAAATCAACTAGGCATGCTCCACAGAGTTCTAATAAGCAGTTAAAGCATGTAGACATGCGATATTAGACTAAGCAGGATAACTACACATGCTGGTATAACTTAATTAATATGAGAACAGATTACTACTCAGTAAAAACAATCGGGTTTTACAATAAATAGCCCGTGTACACACTCGTCACCTCACGTACACGGCACTCACATATCACAACAGTAGCAAATCCTAAGGGAATTGCCACCCACACAAGGTTAGGCAAGACACTTACTGGGATATTGTTGTTCTGGTCGTGGGTTGGAGTCCCACGGTGGACGGTATTCTTTTTATACTGGGATGTTGTTGTTGTAAGGTTAGGCAAGACACTTACCTTGAATCAAGCTCAATCAATCCGTAAGAATGCCTTTTCCTTGATTATCCGACTACAAATGGCCCAAATCTAGCCAAACAAAATTGCATATTATGAATACAACTATAATAGACTCATCTAATTAACGAAATCAATACTTAAACAAAACTTTCGAAAATCACCCTAAAACGTCGACCCGGGCCCACATATCGGAATCGGGTAAAGGTCACAAAATACGAACACTCATTCACTCACGAGTTCACTCGTACCAAAATTATCCAAATCCGATATAAAAATTCGAATCAAAACTCAAAACTTAGTTGAAGAACTTCCAACCATTTTCCCCAAATTTCTCAGCCAAAATCCATAATTTAATGATGAAAACAGCTATAGATTAGTGGAATATAACCATAAACGAGTTTAGAATCATCACCCCAAAGTTCTCTCTAAAACTTCCTTAAATTATCGCCTCAATTCGAGCTCTCAAAGTCCTAAAATTTTGCATCTCCAGGCTTCTAGTCGCACTTGCGACGCCGCACCTGTAGAAATTCCATCGCATGTGCAGACCTGACTTAAGTCCCCTGGATCCACATCTGCGAGAGGATGGCCGCACCTGCGGATGCGCTCATGCAACCAAGGGTCCGCACCTGCGACCTCACCGCTCCTGCACACCTTCCCACCGCAGAAGGGAGGCCTCTTCTGCTTAAATCTTTCTGCACCTACGAACCCAGCATGGGCTACCCAAATCCACTTCTACGATCCTCCATTCGCACATGCATGTCCGCACATGTGGCCAACCCCATCACAGGTGTGATGATACTAGAAGTTGCAAATCTTCAGCAGCTATACAAGTCCAAATTTTGATCCGTCAAGCATCCGAAACTCACCCGAGGCCCCCGGGACCTCAACCAAGTATACCAACAAGTCCTAAAACACCATACAAACGTATTCGACCCCTCAAGTCACATCAAACAACGCTAAAAACACGAATCACCCTCCAATTAAAACTTAATGAACTTCGAAACGTCAAACTTCTATAACTAATGCCGAAACCTATCAGATCACGTCCGATTGACCTCACATTTTGCACACAATTCATATTCGACATTACGGACCTACTCCAACTTCGAGAATCGGAATTCGACCCCGATATCAAAAAGTCCACTTCCGGTCAAACTTCCCAAAAACAAAACCTCTCGGGAAGTCACATAAGCAAAAAACGATATGCGGGAATCATTAAATAGGGAATCAAGGCTATTACTCTCAAAACAACCGGCCGAGTCGTTACAAAAGGCCACACTTTTCAAGTTTAGGCAACACTTTTTAGGGGTGGCCTAAACTAGCGTAACCGTTTCTCTAAGGCCATACTTTTAAATGCTGTTTTAGAAGCCACACTTCAAAACTGTAACCTATACGATACAAAGGTCATGCTTTGTACATACCCTTCTAGCAACACTCTGCATGTCCTACAACAACACTTCTAAAGCGTGCCTTTGATACCTTATATGCCACACCTTTCTTGCGTAGCCTTATGCAACAACCCTTATAAAGTGTTGTCTTTGTTATAAAATTACAAATTTAGATATATATATATGATAATCACATTTATTACCACACATACTATTATAATATATTTTAAGATCATTGCTAGAGTATGAAAATCTCAAGAACTACATCAACTAGCAAATAACAAAAAAAACGAATTCAAACGAGTACACTTGCTATGAACTTCCAAAGTATATAGATATATCATGTACTGCATTAACCATAAATCAAATTGCTCAAACATGCGTCCTAGCACTGAACTTAATAAATTTTAATGTATGTATCATGAAAATGTTTTAAACACATTAAATAATTGAAACTAGCATCTACTAAAAACCCATTTACTCCCCTTAGCTACATGTTTCTTTTCTGATGCATGGCGGGTTTAGCACCCTTCACATCATCTTCTGATTTTGTAACTCATTTTGTAAGCTTGACCTCCCCATTAATCTATAGGGCATGTGAGTTTTTCTTGTTCAGACCAGCAGAAACTTCTGAAGGTTTCTGCATCTTAAGTTCCCCATTAGTATTTTCTTTGTTCTCTTCAATAGCTTTGCCTTCCGAGACTGCAATTTGAGACAAACAAAGATGTACTGTTTGTTATAGCCTGCTAATAATGTGAAAATATTGTATCTCTATGTCATCTCNNNTTTCTTTGTTCTCTTCAATAGCTTTGCCTTCCGAGACTGCAATTTGAGACAAACAAAGATGTACTGTTTGTTATAGCCTGCTAATAATGTGAAAATATTGTATGTCTATGTCATCTCCAAATAGGTAATATCATATGAGTACTATAAGGTTGGAGGGGTTCAAATAAATGAAAGCATTAAATAAATTAAATACATGGTTACGCGATCCAAAATATCTCATAGTTGATGTGCATAAAAATTAAATTTAGAAAAGCCAAGATGAGAGTATCAATTAAGTAACGACATCCAGTTGGATCAAACTCCCATGTAAAGTGTTGCCAAAA
Organism: Nicotiana otophora; assembly: GCA_000715115.1. Classification (NCBI taxonomy): domain Eukaryota; kingdom Viridiplantae; phylum Streptophyta; class Magnoliopsida; order Solanales; family Solanaceae; genus Nicotiana; species Nicotiana otophora. The sequence continues at coordinate 11,915 of AWOL01S0024039.1, forward strand.
GCATTTGTGGGCTCAGTTTGCAGGCGTAGCCTTTGATAAAGTAGGGGAGTCCTAATCTTGATACAGTTCTAAATGAAGTAAGAAATATCCTAATTGGCTAATTAATCGGCCTATCCTTGATACATGCCGATATCTCCACCGTGATCTGCACTCGATCACAGATATTTCACCTTTCTATTATCTGAATCAGTAAGTTTCCCTCGATCTCGCCTGATCTCGATTTTGTTCTATCCCGGGGTCTCGAGCTTGGCGATATAATTTCACACCTCGATTGGATATGACATGAGGTCAGAAATTAATCTATCATATGACAGTCTCGATTAGTCAAGTAAGGGGCGAGCCCGATTTTGGCCGTATACAGATAGTCCCCTAGTTTCTCAGAGAGAAAATGATAAGAAACGACAAGAATGTCCGAATCCCGTCTCGATGGGCCATGATGTAAGCAACGAACCCGACTATAACGTAAGCGATAAAATGGATATCAAAACGTCCCCTCGATCCAGTTATCAAGGCATTAAATGCCTGCCAGTCGTAGGTCGACCACTACCATTTCTGAACCGTCACCATCAAGCTATAAGTATCTAATTTTTCTTCATTCAAACTTTATGCTTAAAGCTACTCCTATTCTTGTTTTCCTTAAAAAAATCCCTTTTCTTTGCAAATCTTGCTCCCAAATTTCTTAAACTTTCATCAAACCACATACCATCTTAATTCTCTTACCTCATGTTCTTCAATGGAGAAAACTTCGAAGATCGTACGGCAAATGGAGGCTGCTTATTCATCATGATCCGCCGGTGGCGGGGGTGCGGCAGAGCCTCGCCCTGAGGAATTTGTTCCGGAAAGTTGCCCCACTGTTACAGATTTTAAGATTAAAAAGACCTCCTCCGTACTGGGCCGATGTGAGCTGGTCGCGAGATACATATGCTCAATAACCGAGGATCTCCTCACCAAGGTTATCGAGGACTGCAACGGGGTTAATAAGCATGTGGTGGTTCCTTCGCCCGAGGAATCGATCACTACCCATGTGGAGGGTTTTCTTAGTGTTTACACTTATCCCTTCAGGTTGGGTCATTTAGATCCTATCATCATTGCCTTTTGTAAGAGGTATGATGTGACTCTTGGCCAGATCCAGCCCACTTTTTGGAGAATAGTGATTCTCCTCTGACTTTTTGTAAGCAAAATTGAGGGATGCCCCTTTACCCTTTACCACCTTATGCGCCTCTACAGTCCCCAACTCTATCGAGGGGGGATGATCAAACTTGCTCGCCGAGCTAGTAAGGCTCAGTTCTCGAGCATAGAAGAAGCTTGTGACCGAGGTTGGATGAGCTGATTTGTTCGCGTAAAGACTTTGGACCTAAAACCTACTGAAGACATGTCGTTTCCCAAGAAATAGAACATGAAACATAAGTGGTGTTTCTCTTTGAAGGTTCAATCTCGTTGTTTTCCTTCTTATATATTTTTTCATTGATGTGTTCGGTGTTGCATATGTGGCCCAAATGCCGGACGCAGTTCCTAAACATAAGGAATTGGTCGAGAGCCTTGTGTACACAGGTCGTATTCTGAGCGGGCTTGGATGGAATTATCGAAAGGTCGATAGAAAACCCGTAATCATGGTAAGAGCTTTTCGCAGATACATCTGATATCATTTCTTTTTTTCATCGGTCCCTGATTTGTTATGTTTTTATTTCGCATGTTTACCAAAGGACATCGATATGAGGCCTCCATCAGCTGATAATTATATACATGCCAATCTACCTGCTCCAAAACTTGTCAAAGAATAGGGGAAAAGAAAAGCCCTGATTCACTCCGACTCCGAAATAAGGAGTCCAAGGAAGCGGCTGGCGCATAAGCCCAAAACCCTTGGGCCCGAGAACTCTCATACTCCGTGAGTTCGATGAGAGTTCTCGAGCCCCAGGTGTTTTGGGCTTATGCGCCAGCCGCTTCCTCGGTCTCCTCATTTTGGAGTTGGAGCGAATCAGGGCTTTTCTTTTCCCCGATTCTTTGACCAGTTTTGGAGCAGGTAGATTGGCATGTATATAATCATCAGTTGATGGAGGCCTCATCTCGATGTCCTTTGGTAAACCTGCAAAATAAAAACATAACAAATTAGGGACCGGTGAAAAAAAGAAATGATATCTGATGTATCTGGGAAAAGCTCTTACCATGATTGCGGGCCTTCTATTGACCTTTCGATAATTCCATCCAAGCCCGCTTGGAATTCAGCATGTGTACACAAGGCCCGCAACCTATTCCTTATGTTCAGGAACAGCGTCCGGCATCTGGGCCACATCTGCAACACCGAAAACATCAATGAAGAAAGATATAAGAAGGAAAACAACGAGATTGAACCTTCGCAGCGAAACACCACTAATGTTTCACGTTCCATTTCTTGGGAAATTGCATGTCTTCAGCAGTGATCAGGTCCGAAGTATTTACTCGAACAAATCGGCTCATCCAACCTTGGTCACGAGCTTCGTCTATGCTTGAGAACTGAGCCTTACTAACGGGCGAGCAAGTTTGATCAGCCCCCCTCGATAGAGTCGGGGACTGTAGAGGCGCATAAGGTGGTCGAGGGTAAAGGGACATCCCTTGATTTTGCTTACAAAAAGTCGGAGGAGAATCACTATTCTCCAGAAAGTGGTGTAGATCTGGCCAAGAGTCACATTATACCTCTTGCAAAAGGCAATGATGATAGGATCTAAATGACCCAACCTAAAGGGATAAGTATAAACACTTAGAAAACCCTCCACATGCGTAGTGATCGATTCCTTGGGCGAAGGAACCACCACATGCTTATTGACCTTGTTACAGTCCTATTTAACCTTGGTGAGGAGATCCTCAGTGATTGAGCATATGTATCTCGCGACCAGCTCACATCGGCCCGGTACCGAAGAGGTCTTTTCAATCTTAAAATCGGTAACAGTGGGGCACATTCCCGGAACAAATTCCTCAGGGTGAGGCTCCACTGCACCCCCGCCACCGACGGATCACGATGAATAAGCAGCCTCCATTTGCAGTACGGTCTTAAAAGTTTTCTCCATTAAAGAACATGAGAAAAGAGAATTAAGATGGTATGCGGTTTGATGAATGTTTAAGATATTTGGGTGCAAGAGTTGCAAAGCAAATGGATTTTTTAAGGAAAAACAAGAATAGCAGGAGCTTTGAGCGTAAAGTTTGAATGAAGAAATATTATATACTTATAGCTTGATGGTGACGGTTCAGAAATGGTAGTGGCTGACCTACAACTGGCAGGCATTTAATGCCTTGATAACTGGATCGAGGGGACATTTTGATATCCATTTTATTGCTTATGTTATAGTCGGGTTCGTCGCTTACATCATGGCCCATCGAGACGGGATTCAAAAATTCTTGTCATTTCTCATCATTTTCTCTTTTAGAAACGAGGGGACTATCTGTATACAGCCAAAACCAGGCTCTCCCCTTACTTGACTAATCGAGAGTATCATATGATAGATTAAGGTCCGACCTCATGTCATATCAAACCGAGGTGTGAAATTATATCGCCAAGATCGAGGCCCGGGGACCGAACAAAGTCGAGATCAGGCAACATCGAGGGAAACTAGTTGAGTCGGATAACAAAAAGGTGAAATATCTGTGATTGAGTGTAGATCACGGTAGAGATATCGGCATGTATCAAGGATAGGCTGATTAATTAGCCAATCAAGAGAATTCTTACTTCATTTAGAACTGTATCAAGAGTAGGACTCCCCTACTTTATCAAAGGCTACGCCTGGAAACTGAGCCCACAAATTGTTTTGGCAACACTTTACATGGCAGTTTGATCCAACTAGATGTCATTATTTAATTGATACTCTCAGCTTGGCTTTTCTAAATTTAATTTTTATGCACATCAACTATGAGATTTTTTGGATTGCGTAACCATGTATTTAATTTATTTAATGCTTTCATTTATTTGAACCCCTCCAACCTTAGAGTACTCATATGATATTATCTATTTGGAGATGACATAGAAATACAATATTTTCACATTATTAGTAGGCTATAACAAATAGTGCATCTTTGTTTGTCTCAAATTGCAGTCTCGGAAGGCAAAGCTATTGAAGCGAACAAAGAAAATACAAATGGGGAACTTAAGATGCATAAACCTTCAGAAGTTTCTGTTGGTCTGAACAAGAAAAACTCACATGCCCCATAGATTAATGGGGAGGTCAAGCTTACAAATGAGTTACAAAATCAGAAAATGATGTGAAGGGTGTTAAACCCGCCATGCATCAGAAAAGAAACCTGTAGTCAAGGGGAGTAAATGGGTTTTTAGTAGATGCTAGTTTCAATTATTTAATGTGTTTAAAACATTTTCAAGATACATACATTAAAATTTATTAACTTCATTGCTAGGACGCATGTTTGAGCAATTTTCTTTATAGTTAATGAAGTACATGATATATCTATATACTTTGGAAGTTCATAGCAAGTGTACTCGTTTGAATTCATTTTTTTGTTATTTGTTAGTTGATGTAGTCATGAGATTTTCATACTCTAGCAATGATCTTAAAATATATGATAATAGTATGTGTGGTAATAAATGTGATTATTAGATATATCTAAATTTGTAATTTTATAACAAAGACAACACTTTATAAGGGTTGTTGTAGAAGGCTACGCAAGAAAAGTGTGGCATATAAGGTATCAAAGGCATGCTTTAGAAGTGTTGTTGTAGGACATGCAAAGTGTTGCTAGAAGGGTATGTACTAATCATGACCTTTTTATCGTATAGGCTACACTTGTGAAGTGTGGCTTCTAAAGCAACACTTAAAAGTATGGCCTTAGAGAAACGGTTATGCTAGTTTAGGCCACCCCTAAAAAGTGTTGCCTAAAGTTGAAAAGTGTGGCCTTTTGTAATGACCCGACCGGTCGTTTTGAGAGTAATAGACCTGATTCCCTATTTACTGATTCCCGCATATCTTTTTCATGTTATGAGACTTCCCAGGAGGTTTTGTTTGTGGTTTCAGAGTGAATTGGGACACTTAGTCCCTGAAATGGAAGTTTAAGTTCTATGATTTTGATGGTAGTTGGAACTGTATAAACACGACCTCAGAATGGAGTTTTGTCGGTTCCGTTAGCTTCATTGGGTGATTTTGGACTTAGGGGCGTGTCCGGATTGTGTTTTGGAGGCCTGTAGCTAAATTAGGCTTGAAATGGCGAAAGTTTAATTTTTTTGGAAGTTTGACCAGAAGTGGACTTTTTGATATCGGGGTCGAATTCCGATTTTGGAAGTTAGATTAGGTCCATAATCTCGAATATGACTTGTGTGCAAAATGTGAGTTTAATCGGACGTGATTTGATAGGTTTCGGCATTAGTTTTAGAAGTTTGACGTTTCAAAGTTCATTAAGTTTGAATTGGAGGGTGAATCGTGTTTTTAGCATTGTTTGATGTGACTTGAGGGCTCAAATAAGTTTGTATGGTGTTTTAAGACTTGCTGGTATGTTTGGTTGAGGTCTCGGGGGTCTCGGGTGAGTTTCGGATGCTTGACGGATCGAAATTTGGACTTGTATAGCTGCTAAAGTTTTTCAACTTCTGGTGTCATTGCACCTGCGATGGGGTTGGCCGCATGTGCCGACATGCATGTGCAATTGGAGGATCACAGAAGTGGATTTTTGTAGCCCATGCTGGGTTCGCAGGTGCGGAAAGATTTACGTAGAAGCGGCCTCCCTTCTGCGGTGGGAAGGTGCGCAGGAGCGCTGAGGTCGCAGGTGCGGCCCCCTGGTTGCATGAGCGCATCTGTAGGTGCGGCCCTCCTCTCACAGATGTGGATCTGGGAGACTTAAGTCAAGTCCGCACCTGTGATGGAATTTCTGTAGGTGCGGCATCGCAGGTGCGACTGGAAGCCCGCAGATGCGAAATGGTTGGGCAGAAAAGGGCCAAGTTCGAGAGTTTTATCCCATTTTCAATTTTAGGACTGTGAGAGCTGGAATTGAGGCGATAATTTAAGATTGTTTAGAGAGAACTTTGGGGTAATGATTCTTAACTCGTTTATGGTTATATTCCACTAATCTATAGTTGTTTTCATCATTTAATTATGGATTTTGGCTGAGATATTTGGTGAAAAAGGTTGGAAGTTCTTCAACTAAGTTTTGCATTTTGATTCGAATTTTTATATCGGATTTGGATAATTTTGGTATGAGTAAACTCGTGAGTGAATGAGTGTTCATATTTTGTGACCTTTACCCGATTCGGAGATGTGGGCCCAGGTCGACGTTTTAGGGCGATTTTTGAAATTTTTGTTTAAGTATTGATTTCGTTAATTAGATGAGTCTATTATAGTTGTATTCATGGTATGCAATTTTGTTTGTCTAGATTTGGGCCATTCCCGGATAATCGAGGAAAAGGCATTCTTACGGATTGATTGAGCTTGATTCAAGGTAAGTGTCTTGCCTAACCTTACAGCAACAACATCCTAGTATAAAAAGAATATCGCCCACCGTGGGACTCCAACCCACGACCACAAAAACAATATCCCAGTAAGTGTCTTGCCTAATCTTGTGTGGGTGGAAATTCCCTTAGGATGTGGTACTGTTGTTATATTTTAGTGCCGTGTACGTGAGGTGACGAGTGCGTACACGGGCTATTTATTGTAAAACCTGACTTTTTTTTACTGAGTAGTAACCTGTTCTCATATTAATTAAGTTATACCAGTATGTGTAGTTATCCTACTTAGTCTAATATCGCATGTCTACATGCTTTAACTTCATATTTGAACTCTGTGCAGCATGCCTAGTTGATTTGTTGTTTCTCCTTGATTTTATCAGTCTTAACTACAAGATTCTTGTTGCAACTGTTGTATTTATCAGTTTGAGCTATGGGTTTACTTTTGAGACTACGAGGCGGTACCTCGGGATTCTCCCTGCACATTTACTTTTGAGACTACGAGGTGGTACCTCGAGAGTTCTCCCTGCACATTTACTTTTGTGACTACGAGGCGGTACCTCGGGAGTTCTCCAGGCACATTTACTTTTGAGACTACGAGGCGGTACCTCGATAGTTTTCCCTGCATATTTACTTTTGGGACTACGAGACGGTATCTCGGGAGATCCCCTATTGAGTATTTACTTTTGGGACTACGAGATGATATCTCGGGAGTGCCCCTGTTGTTATCACATTGTGTTGTGTTGTTATTGGTTTTTGAATACTTTCTGTTAACCTCTCTATTCTACTTCATTTTATTATATCATCTATCTTATTATTATATCCCAGTAGGTCCCAGACCTAACCTCGTCATTACTCTACTGAGGTTATGCTTAACACTTACTGGGTACCGTTGTGGTGTACTCATGCTACTCTTCCGCACATGTTTTGTGTATAGATCCAGGTGCTTCTTATCAGCCTCGCTACTAGCTGAGAGTTCTTGCTGTTGTACGGAGACTTTAAGGTACATCTGTCGCGTTCGCATACCTCGAAGTCCCCCTCTATTCTCTATTATGCCATTTACCTTCCGTACTTCTTTTTTTAGACTCTGGTGTATAGAGATATTAGTTTCCTTCTGTATCTTGTGACTTATGATGTTTTGGGTTTTGGGAATATTGTGTATTACTAGAGTGTTGGTTATTGTACAGGATGGATTGTTTCCACTTGCTCCTGCCATATCTCAGGCCGGGGGAGGAGCATAGACTCCCATCGTCAGTACTCCAGAGCAGCGAGTTCAGGTCGTCCAAGTTCTAGAGATTTTATCGATGCAGCTGGTAGCTCTAGCTCAACCCGAGATTAGGGTAACAGTTTCTGAGGTAGAGCAACTCATACTTGAGAGATATAAGAAGTACCACCCTCCTACCTTAAGTGCATTGGCATTAGAGGATGCCTAGGGTTTTCTGGAGGATTGTCACTGTATTCTTTGTACTATGGGCATAGCGGAGTCGAGTGGGGTGTCCTTTACTACATTCAAGCTCAGAGGAGCATCCTATCAGTGGTAGCGTACTTGTGAGTTGGGTAGTCCGGCTGAGGCAACTTCACTTACATGGACTCAGTTCTCGGACATGTTCTTGAGGGAGTATGTTCCCAAGAGTCTCAGAGATGCACGACACACCGAGTTTGAGCAGTTGCGCCAGGGTACTATGACTGTGTCAGAGTATGCAGTTTGCTTCAGTGATTTGGCCCGACATGCACCAGCCTTGGCTGCTACAGTTCAAGAAAGGGTTCGTTGGTTTATCGAGGGATTCCACCCCAGTATCAGTCTTAGCATGGCTCGGGAGTTGGAGATGAATATTTCTTACCAGTGGAAGATTCTCTTATTGTGGACCGTGTGTATCGATAGTGTTTGGTAGACTTTGATATTATTTTGGGCATGGACTAGTTATCGCGATTAGAGTGGAGAGGTACACTAGAGTATACTCCTACAAGAGTTATTTCATTTCTTAAAGCTCAACGAATGGTTGAGAAGGGGTGTGGCGCGTATCTAGCTTATGTGAGAGATGTCATTATTGAAACCCCTACGGTTGAGTCAGTTCCAGTAGTAAGGGACTTTCCGGTTGTTTTTCTAGCTGATCTTCCGGTCATGCTGCTCGACAGAGATATTGACTTTGGCATTGATTTGTTGTCGGGCACTCAGCCCATCTGTATTCCTCCATATCATATGGCTCCTCCTGAGTTGAAGGAGTTGGAGTAGAAGTTATAGGAGTTGCTTGATAAGGGCTTTATTCGGCCCACTGTGTCACCTTGGGACGCTCTGGTCTTATTTGTGAAGAACAAGGATGGTTTTATGTGGATATGTATTGATTATCGCCAATTGAACAAAGTCACAGTAAAGAACAGGTATCCATTGCCTCGTATTGATGATCTATTTGATCAGTTATAGGGTACCAGAGTGTTTTCCAAGATTGACTTATGTTCAAGTTATCATCAGTTGAAGATTCAGGAGCCAGATATCCAAAAGTCTGCTTTTAGGACTCGGTATGGTCACTATGATTTTCTTGTGATATCATTTTGATTGACCAACGCCCCAGCAACATTTATGCACTTGATGCGCTGTGTGTTCCGACCTTATCTTGACTCATTCGTCATTGTGTTTATTGATGACATTCTGGTGTACTCCCGGACTCGAGAGGATCATGAGCAGCACTTGAGGACTGCGCTTCAGACCTTGAGAGAAATGAATATATATGCAAAATTTTCAAAGTGTGAGTTTTGGCTAGACTCAGTGGCATTCTTGGGTAACGTAGTATCGAGTGATGGGATCCAGGTGGATCCGAAGAAGATTGAAGCAGTGTGGAGTTAGCCCAAACCATCCTCATCTACGGAGATCCGTAGTTTTCTTGGTTTGGCGTTGTATTACCGTCGATTTATAGAGGGTTCTCATCTATTGCAGCACCTATGACCAGGCTAACCCAGAAGGGTGCTTTGTTTAGGTGGACAGCGGAGTGTGAGGAGAGCTTTCAGAAGCTCAAGACAACTTTAACTACAACCCCAGTATTAGTATTGACTACAGGTTCAAGATCTTATACTGTATATTGTGATACGTCACGGATTGGTCTCGGCACGGTGTTGATGTAGGATGGTATGGTGATTGCCTACGCATCCAGACAGCTGAAGGTGCATGAAAAGAACTATCCTGTCCACGACCTTGAGTTAGCAGCTATTGTTCATGCCTTGAGGATTTGGCGGCAATATTTGTACGGTGTCCTTATGAGATCTACATCGATCACCGGAGCTTGCAGCATCTGTTCAAATATAAGGATGTTAACTTATGTCAGCGGAGGTGGTTGGAGCTGCTTAAAGATTATGATATCACAATTTTGTACTATCCTGGAAAGGCGAATGTAGTGGCCGATGCCTTGAGTCGCCGGGCAGAGAGTTTGGGGAGCTTAGCATATTTACCAGCAGCAAAGAGACCGTTGGCGTTGGATATACAAGCCTTAGCCAACCAGTTTGTTAGATTGGATATTTCTAAGTCGAGTCGAGTGTTGGCTTGTGTAGTCTCTC